>CAUYRH010062077.1:0-32603 GCA_963574655.1 Perodicticus potto
TGTATCCAGATCAAGTAGAATGATTTTGAAATATTTCTTCTTTTTCTATTGTCTATAAGATTTGGCATGATCTGTTTTTTGAAACTCTCCTTTACTTTTATTTATATAATATTAGTTGTCTACTTTTTGAGACTTTGGGAAAAAAAAAAAGAAGTTAACTGATGACTTCATACTGAGCCTCAGAGTCAAAGCACTCTATAATGTTTTATTTGACAATGTGAACGTTACTTTCTTGGCATTATTATTACTAATATTGCTTAGTATTTCAATGCACTAATCATCTGTTTTCTTTTCTGAATTTATTTATCTTCGTTCATTCTTTACATGGTTTTTGTTTCTTGTCCTTATCTTAAACATTGTTATCGTTATTCAATTTTAAGCCTTTTAAATTCTGTGAAGGCAAAAAGTGGAAACCTAATTAACACATGTATATATAAAAATAAAAAACAAAAAGAGCTCCTCTTCCCTCTATTTTTCTATTTTTAGTAGAGGTGGGGGCTCGCTTTTGCTCAGGCTGGTCTTAAACTCCTGAGCTCAAGCAATTCACCTGTCTTGGCCTCCCAGAGTGCTAGGATTACAGGTGTAAGTCACTGCACCCGGCCTTAGATTTAAATGTTCATGGTTCGTTGCTAATATACAGAAACATAATTTAATTTTTGTATAAGGATCATGTATTCTGCAACTTTTAAATCCACCTATTAAAGATTTTTTTAGATTCTATTGGATTTTTTACACAGATAATTATGTTGCCTGTATATGAAAATGATTTTACTTATCCCAAATGCATGTCTTTTATTATTTTTCTTACCATATTGCATTGACTAAAACCTCCAATTCATCAATAAATAGAAATGTTGAGAACAAACATCTTTCTCTTGTTCATGATTTCAGGGGGAAGGCATCAACTCTCACTGGAAAATAAATCTGGTATCTGATACTCTGTATTAGTCAAAAGCTAATGACTAGGTAGGCTTTCTTATGCATAACTATTTCTTCAGCATTCAGAACAATACCTAACTATTAATAAGGATACAAGATATGTTCATACTCCTA
Source organism: Perodicticus potto (assembly GCA_963574655.1). Lineage (NCBI taxonomy): Eukaryota > Metazoa > Chordata > Mammalia > Primates > Lorisidae > Perodicticus > Perodicticus potto. The sequence goes on from CAUYRH010062077.1 coordinate 1,054, forward strand.
AAATTACTGAATAAAAAAATCACTTTATGAGTTATAACATAGACGAATTTGAGATATTAGCAATAGGTTATGAATTTTTGTAAAATCACACTGTATCAAACAAGACGTATTTCTATATGAACAACATTGGAAATGGAGAAAATAGGCTCAGCACCCGTAGCACAGTGGTTACAGCGCCAACCACATACACCAAGGCTGGCAGGTTTGAATCCAACCCAAGCCTGCTAAACAACAATGGCAACTGCAATAAAAAAATAATTGAGCATTGTGGCAGGCGCCTGTAGTCCCAGCTACTTGACAGGCTGAGGCAAGAGAATCGCTTAAACCCAAGAGTTTGAGGTTGCTGTGAGCTGTGATGCCACAGCACTCTACTGAGAGCAACATAGTGAGACTCTGTCTCAAAAAAAAAAAAAAGAAAGAAACAAAAAAAAGAAATGGAGAAAATAATGCAAATATGAAAGATATTACATTAAAAAAGTCTACATATCTCCTGGAATCATCTTCTGAAGAGAAAAAGAGAAGAATACCGCTGGGCCAAGTTTTATGCCATTTTTTAAAAACTAAATATATAACATTAAGACTCTGCTAAATAAATAAATAAATGAAATGAAAAATAAAAAGCAGGCTGGGTGCAGTGGCTCATGCCTATAATCCTAGCATTCTGGAAGGCCAAGGTGGGTAGATTACTTGAGCTCAGGGGCTCGAGACCAGCCTGAACAAAAAACGAGACCTTGTCTCTATAAAACAGCAAGGTGTTGTGGTGGGTGCATATAGTCCCAGCTACTTGGGAGGCTGAGGCAAGAGGATCACCTGAGTCCAAGCATTTGAGGTTGCTGTGAGCAATGATGCCACAGCACTCTACCAAGGGGCACAACATGGGATGCTGCCTCAAAAATAAATAAAATAAAATAAAATAAAATAAAATAAAATAAAATAAAATAAAATAAAATAAAATAAAATAAAACAAAAAGAATGTAAAACATCCAAGAAAGGAAATAAAAACTGGTGTCTGGAAAATGGAAAATCCTACAATACTGCTATAATGGAGAAGAGAACAGATACGGGAGATAGGGAGAAGAGGTATAAGAAAGATAGATTGGCCTAGACCAAAAATAATGGGATGCAATGCAATGGCATTTGAGGTTTATCCTACAGGCCAGTGGATGTCAACCTTATCTATATATCGAAGTCACCCTTGGAGATTTTGAAAAATGTGTATTCTCAAGTCTGACTTTGACAGTTATTTATGGAGTAATACTGAGGTACAGCTTTGTTTGGTTGGGTTTTTTTTTTTTTGAGACAGAGTCTCACTATGCCCTTGGTAGAGTCACAGCTCACAGCAACCTCAAACTCTTAGGCTTAAGCGATTCTCGTGCCTCAGCCTCCCAAGTAGCTGGGACTACAGGTGCCTGCCACAACACCCAGCTATTTTTTTGTTGTTGTATTTGTCATTGTTGTTTGGCAGGCCCGGACTTGGCTGGAACCTTCCAGCCTTAGTGTATGTGGCCGACGCCATAACCACTGTACTACAAGCACCGAGCCTACAGTCCAGGTTTCTAATGTTTTAAAAGCTTAACAGATTTCTATGTCAGAATAACCACAATAGTGTAAAGTTGCTACAAAATTAAAGCAATGGTAGACAGAAGCCTCTTCTAGCTTTTTAGAGAATCAAAGAATTGAATAAAAAATTTTAAACTTATCCAGTGCAACAATGGGGTTGAATGCTGGGGCATCACAATAGCTCATAGCAACCTCTAAATTCTGGGTCCAAGTGATCCTCCTGCCTCAACCTCTTCAGTAGCTGGGCCTAAAGGAGCCAGTCACAATGCCTGGCTAATTTTTCAATTTAATAGAGACAGAGTCTTGTTCTTGCTCAGGTTGGTCTTGAACTCCTGAGCTCAAGTGATCCACCTGTCTCCTCCTCTTAGATGGCTAGGATTACAGGCATGAGCCACGCCACCCAGCCTGGAATACTGTTTATTGCTCTAATTTTCTTTGCATTTAAATACTACCTGACTTTAGATCTAGAGCAGCAGTTCTCAACCTATGGATCGCGACCGCTTTATAACAATGAAAATACATCTTGCATATCAGATATTTACATTAAGATTCATAACAGTAGCAAAATTACAGTTATGAAGTAGCAATGAAAATAACTTTATGGTTGGGGGTCACCACAACACGAGGAACTGTATGAAAGGGTCGCAGCATTAGGAAGCATTAGGAAGGTTGAGAACCGCTGGTCTATAGTGATGTATTAAATTTTAAAATTTTATTCTCCATTATACTGGCTTCAAAGACCTCTGTGAGGAATAATGAGATTATAACACACTTATTCAGACTGCTTGAACGTTGCATATTTGGAATACTAGTGAACAAGGCAAATTCACACATTTGATATATAAATAACATGCTTTGGAGACAGGATATAATAAAAAATCCCATTTTCCAGAAAAGTTTTAAAACTACTTTTTAGGGCAGTACCTGTGGCTCAGCGAGTATGGCGCCAGCCCCATGTACCAAGGGTGGCGGGTTCAAACCCAGCCCTGGCCCAACTGCAAAAAATAAATAAATAAATAAAATAATAAAACTACTTTTTATAAAATTAAAATAATGATAAAATTACTACAAATAAAATGATTACCAAAATGCAAAAGTAAAAAATTCATATAAAGGGTAAGATCTATAAGACAAATGCTAAATTTGCTTATCAGTGCTAAAATTCTTGCTCAACATTAACCTATGATAAGTTAAAATGTCATTAACTTTTTAAACCTTTACAAAGTACTACTTATATAACAGGATGAAGAACTGAGATTTATATTTCAACCCTACATATGCTACTGATTTAATTTTAGCACATTTTTACACAGTGTTATAATGTACTCCCATTTCTCCATATTCTACCCAAATTACCAAATGGAAAAATTAATAAATGTTATGTATAAAGAGTTTTATCCATCAAAGAATGGAATGCAAACCATACCAAATGGATGTAAACACAAAGACTTATTACTAAAGATAAAATACTGTTTGGTGTTCTGCAATATAAGTTTAGAGGAGAAATGCTGGCTTTACAAATCTGGTATATTAAAACAACTCTTCACCCAAGAGGAGAGTGAGATGAAAGAAAATTCTTTTCATTTAAACATATTCTGGATAAATAAATCCTTTGTGAAATCTCTTCTTTGTATATTTACATTACATGTGGAAAATTAAAGATCATTTATTTCTTGCCACTATTATTGTGATGGGAAAATTGTTGGTACTTTTCATTAGTTGCAGAAACTCTATTTAGGAACCAAGAACCAATAAAGGTAAGATAATAAACATTTTACTTCTTTTTACATATTGTTCATGCTAACTTTTATTCATGCCAATGTACTGAACTGAGAACCAGGACAATAAAACAGATTCTATAAATCAAACAGAAACACTCTAAAATATATAATTAGAAAAAAATCTCCCCAACCCAATGTCTATTATATGTATAAAATACATGCATATTATGCATTTAACATCGTAATTAAAATTAGGAGCCCTAGACATTACAAGAATCAAAAATATGGCTTCATATTTGAACATTTTCAATACATTCTAATTAAATGAATATTTACACCATTTAGACATTCATTCAATTCTCCAAATATTCATTTACTCAAACAACTAATATGTTGGATCATCTTCCTAGGTGCTAAGAGCAGTAAAGGTGCAAGGTAAGCACTGATAGCTAAGAAATTGTGTTGTCTGTCCATATACTGAATGTAACAGGTTTTAATTTGGTTAAGGGCTCTATAAATGATAAATACAAAAGGGACAGGTAGGGATGTAATTCTACATTGAAAGGTTGAGGTGTTCTTCGTATGAATGCCATTCTGGAGCTGACTTCACCTTTAAAATGCTAAGGTGTTTGCCAAGTAGAAACATAAGGAAGTTCTGCTGAACAAATGAGGTAGCATGAGCACTGACATGGCTGTGTGAAAGCCAGCACCACCAAAACTGAAAAGGAGGCTGGAGAGATGGTTCAAGGTTCAGAGACAGATCATGAAGGGACTGCTCAAAGGAACAGGTGCCACAAAGAAGTTTTAAGGAATAAATACCATGAACAGATTTTCTTTTTTGAAAGACCAAGGAAGTGTGACTGTGAATGATGGATCCTAAGGATTTGTGTTTGGAGGCAGGGTAACAAGTTAGGAAAGCATTAACACATTCTAGGTATAGTAGATGATTAGTTAGAATCAGACAACAATAGTGAAACTGGTGGAAGACATATAATATCTTTGAAAAAAAGTGCTTAGGAGTATAAATGAAAAGAATTGCTCACTGCCTGAATGTGAAAAGGAGGAATTGAGAATGCCCTTTAGATTTTCAGTTTTCTAAACTAACACCTCACTGACTTTTTAAAATGCTGGGTCAAGCTCTTTGTACACAAATTTCTGCCGAAGTAATTACTATTGTAGAATATAGTGCTATTTTGCAAAATACCCTTATCCCCAGTACTTACAATCCCCTCAACTCCTTGGCATACATGAAATGTAGCAATATGTTCTTAAAAAAGTGTTTTATAGGCCAGGCGCCGTAGCTCACACCTGTAGTCCCAGCAACCTGGGAGGCGAGGGAGGTAGATTGCTTGAGCTCACGAGTCTAAGACCCTATCTATACTAAAAATAGAAAATACTAGCCAGGCATTTGGTGGGCACCTATAGTACCAGCTATTCAGGAGGTTGAGCCCAGGAGTTTGAGGTGGCTGTGAGCTATGACACCACAGCATTCTACCCAGGGCACAAAGGCAGACTGTGTCTCAACAAAATAAATAAATAAAAAGAGTTTTATATAACATAAAATCCATTATTGCCCTACCTCCCTTTCTTTCTGCCCCTATATAGAAGGTTTGAGGGATTTCAGGAGTTATCTAAGAAAAAGATAAGATCACGTAAGGTAGCACACACAAGCTTTCTTTGGGTGATACTTTGACAGGTTTACCTGTGGAGGAAGTCCTCACAGCAAGACTGTCCAGAGGCTTCCATGCAGAGGGACCATCATCCAGAAGGCGAGAAGGGCATGGAAACTCCCAAGGGCAAGGAGAATCAGACATGTCTAGGTAATGTGACTTGGTCACAAGATGAAGTCTCTGAGTCAGAAATCTTCAAAGGGCAGCATGAGCTTGAAGTCTTTACCTCCTTGGGGTTTACCTTATCTATGGCTAGCAGATTCTGGACAGTTTTACAGGTACACAAAATAGGCAAGCTATAATTGACTAAAAGTTTCTTCATTTGGGCTAACCTAAAAACAAATGGATGTGCAAAAATTTGAGTGTCAATGGGTTCTTTTAAATAATTGGCCTCAATATGCTGTTCAAAAAGTAAAGAAAAGGCCAGGCGTGGTGGCTCAAGCCTGTAATTCCAGCAGTCTGGAGGCTGAGGTGGGTGGATTGCCTGAGCTCATAGGTTCAAGACCAGCCTGAGTCAGAGCAAGACCCTGTCTCTAAAAATAGCTGGGCATTGTGGTGGGCACCTGTAGTCCTAGCTACTCAGGAGGCTGAGGCAAGAGAATCCCTTGAGCCCAAGAGTCTGAGGTTGCTATGAGCTATGACACCACAGCACTCTACTGGGGATAACAAAGTGAGACTCTGTCTCAAAAACAAAAAAAGTAAAGAAAAAAAAAACCTAGTAACCAATATGCAGAGGTCATTTTTGGCTCATTTATGTAACATTTATCTGCTGATATGAGTCTTTCTCCATAAGGTTCCACTGCAAGAACCACAGCTATATCCACAGCGGGTGGATATGTGGGTGTTCTATTTGAAATTTTTTCACACTCAGCTATGCACTTTCTGTGATCCATCTCCATACTCCTCAGGAATATAGCTAGAAGTCACAATTTATTAGAAATCCAATGCGCTATCCATTGCGTGACAGAGCCAGAAGTCACAATTTATTAATTCATGCATGTATCCATTCAATGGAAATGTATATAAATTCTATACCCATGTACAATGTATGCCAAGCATTTTTCTATATGATGTGATAATAGAAGAGACCACAAAAATAAGGTCCTTGCTCTCAGTGAATCTGTATGTTGACCAAAATTAAACATATAAACAAATAAATTTAAAAGTTAGATATTAATAATTAATTCAAAGATAAAACAGGGTCATTGCCAAGGATTCAGAGAATTGCCTAGGGTGGTAGTTTAGAGGTATGGTCAGAGGTGGACTCTGAAGAGGTGCCCCTGAGGCTGAGAGAAAAATGACAAAAAGAGGAGCAAGAAGTGAGATATTTTATGTAGTAAATCAATTCATGTTGTGTTTTGTTTTTTCATGTTCGTGCATTACATGAATTCAGGGTCAGGAGGGGTGACAGAGCAGCAGTTCTTAAAAGATGTGAACACGAGTGTAGTGATGCTTGGGGAGAACAACCCAATGAATTCTGAGTTTATTGCCCTCAAGCCTGGCTACTTATAGTGAGGACTTATTGGAACGGACATCGTGCACTTTGGGCAAAATTGATTCATTCTCATGGCTGTGAAATAATTCCAGGCCTGTGAGATATATACAAAGCAGCATTTCATCAACCTGATATACCAGCCATTTTTCTCAGAGCTAGAGCTGTAGGGAAGAAATGTTTCATTGTGGCAGTAGGTCAACACGTGCTATAGGAGGTGCACACAGTGTAAGTGATGCTTGGGATACCAAGTCAGTGATTTCTTAGTCAGTGATTTCTTCACTGCAGTCATCCCTGGGAAACTATATAGCAGACTGTTTCAGGAAAAGTCATCAAAGGCATTCCCAAGGGCTTAAGAAAACTGGTATTTCCTTAGGCTATCAGGAAAACTGGTATTTCCTTACGCTATCAGGAAAACATGAAGCATCACTATATCCAAATGATAGTTATTCTCCACAGGAATGGTGAGGTACATCCTCTGGCAGGTTGTGGTCACTGTCAAGCCAGGGCTGAATGATTTTATCAAAGGGCAAGTGACTATGGGGGTGACAAATCCAATGCATTGAAGTGCAAGCAACTTCACTGCCATCAAGATGTGCAGCAAAAGTGAAGGGTTATAGTAAATCAATCATGTATTTTGAGCAGAGAGGTTTTAGCTTCATGGTCTCGATACTTTGGACTTCAGAGCAATACTTTAGAATCTATACTACATTGAACTGATAGACCATCCATTCTTCCCAGGTCTGTACCCAAACCCAGGCCAAGTTTAACACTGTTCAGCAGGTGCTGCAGGATGTGAACATAGAAAGAAATGCTTAGGAGGATAGATGGAATGGATTATAAATTGGCATTTTCACTGCCATCAAGTCAGGATGCAGGCAGTGGAGTGTTTAACAAGACAGATGTCAAACATCCAAACAGAAAGGACTCAGATTCATGGGCATAAAATTGTTTCTGATCTGTGAGGAACAATAGAAATAGCACTACAAGCCTGAACCCCATAAATGCATCAATATACAAAGTTATGATTTAATAAAAAATAATTTAAAAAATATAAATAAATTTAAAAAAGAAATAGCACTACAATGACACAATTTACTGTCCATTCTTCCCAGTGCTGGTGAAGTACAGCTTGGTATACAAGTCAGATGACAGACATCAGAACATAAAGCTGTCAGATTCATGAACACATCATTTCTTATGACACAAGAGGAAAAAACGCAAATAGCACCATATTGAATGGATAGAACATTCTTCCCACAGCTAGTGACGTCCATGTCTAGCAGATACCGAAAGAGGCGAACATGGGCAAATGATGCTTGAGAAGAACAACCCAATGGATTGTAAACCAGGCACATTCACTGCCATCAAGTTGGGCTGTGTTTACTAAGTACGGTGAACAGAAGGGATAATTAGTCATGTCTATGACATTGCTTTGGACATGTAAGGAACACCTGAAACAGGACTTTGCTAACCTGGCAGATCAGCCATCTTCCCCAAGCACGGTGTACACATTAACTTAGGGCTGGCTGTGGTCACTGTCTGGCGGTTGCTAAAGAATGTGTAAAGAGGAAAATGATGCTTTATATGACTAATTCACAATTTTTCCAGAGCTGATGAAATAAATGAACTCAGGAATGTTTGTAGCCACTGACCAACAGGTATCGAAGGCAATAAACACAGGACAAGAGATGCTTTGAAAGAAAAATATAATGCAATCTGAGCCAGGCACCTTCATTGCCTTCAAGTTTGTCAGTTTAGGGTAGAAACTAAAAGAGAACACGTCAAGTGCTTTGAGAAGAAAGAATGTAGCTTCACTGTCTGAAAATTTCTTCAGGACTAGAATGAACCCTGAAGCAAAACTACATTGATCTGATACAAGAGCCACTGTTCTCAAAATAGATGAAGGACAAAAACAAAGCAGTGCTAATGAGTATCCAACAGATCCTGTAGAGGATGATAAAAGGGTGAGTGATGCAATGAATTCCTTATACGGCCTCATCTTTGCTATAGAGCCGGGAGACACGCAGTAACGCAGTAAAGGAGGGGGCTTACTGAAAAGGCCATCCTCCTCACTCAACACCAAGGATACAGATGCATGGATGTAATGTGACCTTGAGACTTTAAGGAAGACCTGAAGTGAACAAAAATTGAAAGATTGTACAGTCTTCCCAGGGATAGTATATTATAGGAATTCATAGCTGCTTATAGTCTGAGTATAGCAGGAATAAAAGGATCTGAATACAGGACAAGTGAGGCTTAGGAGAGCCTTTCCAGAGCATTGTAATCTGAGCAACACTATTTCCACTCACAATACTTCAAACAGAAAAGAGTTATAGGGGAGTTCTTCAGGAATTTTTAGAGAACTGATTCAGCATCATAAATATGGCATTGGGGTGGGGGGGTTCTAAGGAAAATCAGAAGAAGCTCTACCATGAAATGATATACAGCCATTCATTCCAAGTACTGGTGAAGAGCATGAACTCTCACTGCTGACTGTGGGCATTGTCAAGCAGCAAGTGATGGACTTAGACACAGTGCTAGCAAAGACCTTTTGAATGCACTCAAACCCAAGCATCTTCCTTCCAATTAAATGGCAGTGCTTCCAGCAGAGGACAAGAGGGCTAGTATTAAGTGCTTGAACAGAAAGGATAGATTCATTCACATAACATCCTCAGAGATAGGAACACCTGAAGTAGCCCTACTTTGAAATGATAGACTACAACATTTTCTAAGGGCCAGTATGAGTTATTGTTAACTCAGAGCTAGATTCTAAACCTAGAAACTTAAGTGCCATAAACCTGAATGGCATGCAATGTGGCTTTAAAGAAGAGGTCATGAAGCATCATGAGGACAAGAGCAGGAGTCTCATGAGAACATAATATTCTTTCAAGCACATAAAAAACCCTAAAACAGCAATTCATTGATTCAAAGAAAAGCTATATTTGCAACCTAGAAAAAAAATCATAGTGTCTTTAATGCAAAGTCTAGCAGAAACTTAAAATAGTGAACATGGAGAATAATTCCATGGTAAACCAATACACTGTATTCAAAGACTTGACACCTTCACAATGCTCACCTAGGGAGCATCCAATTTTTTGTTTATTCTTTTCCTATCGCACATGTAAGCCAGTGGCTAAAATCAGTGTAGGGTAGGGTAAACACAGGCCTGAAAATCTGGAGTTAACATGACAGCTACATTCTAAGCCAAAAAATGTAATTGCCATGAGAACTAAGTCATTCAACAGGAATTACAAAAGAGAAATTCAAGCAATTCAGAAGAAGACTATTCTCTATGAAAATAATATTTCTTCAGGCATGATAGCAATGTCCCCAAATAAGCAATATGTATGCCTGATAGATGAAACGTTTTTGCCAGGACAAGTGATGCTGACTGAAAGCATATTATGGCCAATTTCAGCAGGAGCAGGAGTGAATGCTGTGGTAGTGATTCAGGGGGAACCATTACACTGCATTCTCAGGTTGGCACCTTCAGTATAGTTACACCCCAAATTTCTTGTTGCATGTGTATGTACATCTCACATGACGTGATGGAAAGCAGCTGGAACCAGGTATGAGTGAGGTGAACTTGGGCAAGTAATTCTAGAGCAAAGAGATCTACTGAAATCTAAGACTAGCTACATAAAGTCAGCAAGCCTATAGCATACAGTAAGAACTGTGTATACAGGCACCAGGATTTCCTGGATAACTTTCACAACTGACCTTGGAGGGATAAACACAGAATAAATGAATTTAAGGCAATCAATGACTGATATGCTAAGAATGGCAACTTCATTGCCTCATGTGTGTTTTCTTTTATGCAATGGAAACACACATGAGGCACTGTCATGCAGTACTAGACAAAGGAATCCTCCTCTTGGATACAGGAATTTTTCTGGCTGGAACCAAAGTCCTAAAACACATATACCTTTACATGATATACCAAACCACCCTCCCAGGGCTAGTCCAGTGCGTGTACTCAATGTTAAATTAACTATGGCAAAGTTCAGCAGTAAATGAAGGTGGTCAACACAGGGTGAGCAGTTCTCAGAAAACCATTCCTTGGCTCATGTAGAATACCGTCTTCATTTTCCTTACAAAATGCTATGTGTGTGTCTATATCCTGTATCGTATGCTGCACAGTGGCTACAAATGGTTATGAGGTGGGAAAGACTCTGAGTGAGCCATTAATCTGGAAAAGAATCCAATGAATTATGAACCCAAACAACTGAGTGCCTCCCATTAAAGGAGCAGGCAATGTCAATACAAAGGAAAAGTCATAAAGCACCTCTGGACGCATAATATTCTGCCACATATCTGAAAAAATCCCTGAAGAAGTAATACATTGACTACAGATCATCGATTTATTTCTAACCCAGAAAGCAACTATAACAAGACACATGGTGCAAAATCCCTATAAAGTGAAGGTGCTGAATGTAGGGAGCGATGACAAGGAAAACCAACGTACTGCATTCTACAAATTGCTCCATATTACCACCCATAAGGGGACATCCACCTGGTCCTCTGTTTGTCTCCTAAAACACATGTTAGACAATGACTCTAGGCACTCCTGAGTACAGTAAACACAGGGCGACTTTATAAGGGAGTTAATCATATCCTCTCTTATAAAGCTGGCACAATTATTATCTTCAAACTTGTGCCATCCAGTGACAGCTGTGTTCACAGACAACATCACATGTTGGAAATTTTGTACACTGGCCCTGATAGCAGTGAACATGGAAACCATAGGAAACTGTGAATCACAAGCTAAGCTTAGCTATTTACTGTCAACAAGACATGTGACATCAACTCAGCACGTGTTCACATCCTATGGCAAAATGGAACAACCAACACTAAGTGGGTAAATACAAAAGGAATAATTTAAAGTAAGAATCATCCAATGAATTTAACCAGACCCATTAATTTATGTTATGTTTAAGGCAAGCAATGAGAATTTAAAATAAGTGTAAATGAAATACTTTGAGAGGAAGAAAATCACCTCAATGAATCTGTCTTACTTCAGAAATGAGGAACTACTAAAAAGATTCCTGTACATTAAAATGATAGACAAGATAATTTTATCTAGCCTGATGAGCTCTATGAACGCATGGTAAAAAAAATTCTGGCAATATCCAACCCATTTTACTCTAAATGAGGCAGCTTTATTGCCTTCAAAGAAGGGATCATGCTAAGGAATATCACCAGAGTTCATCTCACAGTATTAGAAGGAGAGAGACAGATTCATAGGCATGCCAAATTAATAGAATGAAAACCAACCCCTGAAGTATTTAAACTTTGATCAGATATACTAAGTGTTTATTTTTGTCTGGTTGTTGAAGAAAATAATGTCTATGGTAATTACTGAAACAGAGCAAGTCAAAATAGAACAAGTGGTTCTGGGAAAACCACTGCTGGTATTCACAGAATGGCAACTTCACACTCTGTTCCCTTTTGTATGTAAACCCAAGATACTTCTTGGTTTTGACAACAAAGAACCAAGGGTGGGGTGAACACAGTCTGTCATGTGGAAACAAACCTAATCGATTTTAAGCCAACAATTAGATTGCCATAATCCTATATGGCGTGCAATGGAGACTTAAAGGAATGGCCATCAAGTACCATGAGGAATAGATTCGATTAGGAGTTGATGAACATACACCTTCAGGCAAGTGAGAAACACCTGAAACAGCAATTCACTGACTTAAAGACAAGGCATTATTCATGATCTAGAAAGTAATTACAATTGGTGAGGTTCAGTGCATTGCTCCACAGAAACTGAAGCTGATCAACAATAAGAGTGTAGTTCTCAGGAACTCACAAAGACACCTTTATTTTCCTAATACAGAAGGTGTCATGCTGGCTGTGTTTCCACATCCTACAAGACATGCTGCACAATGACTGCAAATGGCCTTGAGTCAGATGAACACAGGAAAAGTAATTCCAGTGGAAATAAATCCAATGGACTCTAAGCTTGGCACTTAAAGTACAGAAGACAAGAAAGAGCCAGGCAATGAGGACCAAGAGGAGAGGTCATTAATCACCTTAACCAAAACAGAAGGAGTATCATGAACATAATATACTTTAGGCACCTGAAAAAAACCCTGAAGCAGAAATACACTGACAAAAGGCAATAATTTCTGACAAGCAAAGTAATTGTAAAAATGATGTGAAGTGCAATGTTCACCAGAAACTTGGGTTAGTGAACTCAGGGAGTGATCTGAATTATATCAATTTACTGCATTCTACAACAGGTTCCATATTATCATCACCAGAGATCATCAACATGGTCCTCTGTTCATACCCTATAACACTGTTTCCCCCAACCCCACCTTCCCCCCCGCCCCTCACAGTAGATCAGTACTGTCTGTGGGCTATTAGGAACCAGGCCACACCGCAGGAAGTAAGCAGAAGGGAAGCCAGTGGAGTTTCATCTGTATTTACAGCCACTCCCCATTGCTTGCATCACTGCCTGAGCTCTGCCTCCTGTAAGATCAGTGGCAGTATTAGATGCCCATGTAAGCATGAACCCTATTGTCCCTGTACATGCAAGGGATCTAGGTAGGGGCTCCCATTGCCTCTGCATTATGGTGAGTTGTATAATTATTTCATTACGTGTTACAATGTAATAACAGAAATACAGTGCGCAATAAATGTAATGCACTGAATCATCCTAAAACCATGCCTCCCACTTGTCTGTGGAAGTTGTCTTCCATGAAACCAGTTCCTGGTTCTAAAAAGGCTGGGGACTGCCAGTGCTAGTCAGCATGGCTAACACATGCTAGCCAATGGCTACAAACAGCCTGATGTGAAGCAGATACATGGTACCTAGTTTCTAGACAGCAAGCTGAAAAAAATAAAATAAAAGCAATGCTGGTCAGGGGCAAGAACAGCAGAAACTTAACACAGTCAAAATGTGGTGAGTGATTCTGTGATAAACATGGTCTAGCCTTCATGAAACTGCACCTTTATTTTCCTTACACAAGTGGTATCTTGCTAGGTGTGTGTTCATAGCATGCATCACATGCTACAAAAAGTCTACCAACAGTCCTGTGTGAGGTGACACATGACCTGTCATTCATTAAAAAAAAAAAAAAAAAAAAAGGAATGCAAAACTAGCATCCTAAGTATCATGAAGGCAATGGAAAAAGTCATGAGAGCTCATCAACCACCTCAAAGATAAAAGTAGGAGGCTCCTGTGCCTCCTACTGGACATCATTCGTATACTGGAGAAAAAAACTGACAGCAAAAATTCATAGAAGCCAACAATTATCTCCACTCTGAAAAGCAGTTGCAATAAGGGATATGCTACAAACAGTCCCCAAAACTGAAGACTGTCAGTTTAGAATGGAGAGAGTGAGTTTGTAGAAAACCAATCTGGGCTCAGTGCTTGTAGCTCAGCGGCTAGGGCACCAGCCACATACACCAGAGGTGGCGGGTTTGAACCCAGACCCGGCCTGCCAAACAACAATGACAACTACAATCAAAACATAGCTGGGCATTGTGGTGGGTGCCTGTAGTCCCAGCTACTTGGGAGGCTAAGGCAAGAGAATCGCTTAAGCCCAAGAGTTGGAGGTTGCTGTGAGCTGTAACGCCAGGGCACTCTACCTAAGGCGACATAGTGAGACTCTGTCTCAAAAAAATAAATAAATAAAAACAAAAATTAAATAAAAAAGAAAAGAAAACCAATCTGTAACCTCCTACAATTAAAGATATATACTTCCCACTGGCGGCATCCACCTGATCCTTTGTCTGCATCTCGCAACAAATGATGAAGAATGACTCGAAGGGGTCCTGATTGGTGAATTTTGGCTGAGTTATTCTGGAGTGAAACAATGGTCTCATCTTTGTCATAAACCTAGGTCATCCAGGTGGAGGTGTGCTCACAACCTCTAATGCTTGCTGGACAATTACTACACTACCCATGTTAAAGTTTAAAAAAAAAAAACCTTAGAAACAAAATCATGACATGTTAAGACAGGCCCCTTCATTATCAACTCACATGACACCCTCGAGGCACTTATTCACATACACGAATTACAACACTTTTGAAGAACAGCACCGAGCTGCTCTGAGTGTGTACACACAAGCTGAGTCACTCTCAGGAAGAACCAGCCAATGTATCTGAGCCAAACCCATAATTTGTTTCAAGCAAGCAGGCAGAACCAAAATTTTTAATTGAGTGGAAATGAAGGACTAGGGGTCAGCTCTGTGACAAAGATGTTCATCCGCTAATTCCAGGAACCAAGGAACCACTGAGACAACAATACGTGGCATTGGGAGGAAACACAGTTTTGTCTCACATAAAGAGTAGGTTGTACATGCCAAAAACTTCTAATGAGAAGCTATGAATGTAGCCAGGCACAGTGGATCACATCTGTAATCCTAGCACTCTGAGAGGTGAGGTAGGTAGATTGCTGGAGCACAGGAGTTTGAGACCAGCCTGAGCAAGAGGGAGACCTTGTGTCTAAAAATATCCAGACACATATGGCACATCTTTTGGGGGCAGGACACAATTATAAGAAGGACTTTAACAAATGCAATCAGGGCCGCACCTGTAGTTCAGTGAGTAGGGAGCCAGCCCCATATACTGAGGTTCGAACCCAGCCCCAGTCAAATTGCAACAAAAAAATAGCAGGAGCCTGTAGCCCCAGCTACTTGGGAGGCTGAGGTGAGAGAATCACCTAAACCCAAGAGCTGAAGGTTGCTGGGAGCTGTGACGCCATGGCACTCTACTGAGGGTGACAAAGTGACACTCTGTCTCTAAAAAAAAAAATGCAATCAGTGTAACCTAATTTTTTGTACCCTTTTTGTAATACTGCTTCACAAATTCTCACATGTACCCTCAATGAATTCCAAACAAAAAAATAATAATATTAAAAGAAAAAAAAACAACCTAAAAAAATAGCCAGATATTGTGGCAGCATCTATAGTTCCAGCTACTCAGAAGGCTTAGACAAGAGGAAAGAGGATCACTTGAGCCCAGGAGTTTGAGGATTCTGTGAGCTATGATACCACAGCACTCTACTGAGGGTGACAAAGTGAGATTCTGTCTCAAAAAAAAATAAGCAGCTATGAATGGGATCCTAAGCATGACATGTTCATTACCAACAAAGGCACAGCATCCAAGTGAAATATATGGCAGAATTTGTGAAGCAGTATTACAAAAAGACAATTAGCTTCATGGGCATACCATTTTTATCTTGCCATCATAGAATGGCATCTTCATTCTGTTCATGGTAATCTACAGGACAGTCCAGTGAGTGGTGTTCACATCCTATATGCCATGTGACAAGATGACTATAAGCAGCCCCAACTGGGATGCACACATGAGCAAAGGATTTCACTCACAGCATTCTAACTGCCATCCAGTAAAGGGACAAGAGATGGAGACAGACTCAAGAAGTCATCAATGACCTGAATGAGAAGGGAGTCTGGTGTACATTATATTCATTAATGCACTGGAGAAAATGCTGAAATGGCAAAAGTATATTCAATACAGAACACCAATTATTTCCAATCTGGAAAGCAGCTGTAATATGTGATGTGCCATGTGACAGCTCCCCTCCCTAGAAACTGAAGGTCCAGAATGGGGACAGTAAGTTGGTGGAAAACCAATCCTTGATATTCTACAATTTATTCGATATTGCTTACACCCAGGGATCATGCACCTGCTCCTCTCTTCACATCCTACAGCACATGCTATAAAATGACTCCAAAGGGCATTAAGAGTCGAAAAGAAAAAGTAGATCTTAGGAACCAATGACTCACATGTTATGCTTGGCATCTTCTTTGTCACCAAGTCTTTTGGTACCCTCTGAAGGCAGGTTCATAGAGTACTGTGCTACTTGAAAACAGCAACAATTGCCTTGGCATCTGTAAATGAAAAAGAAGTAATTCTCAGTTCAATTCATGCAAAGGATTTTCATCCAGAGGCCATAATTTTCATCATTCTGGCAACATGCAATAAAATGTAAATATGTAGAAATGAAGTATCTTAAGGGAAAGTTAATCACCCCCTTCACTATGACATTCTTTCAGGAATGTGAAGGAACACTGAACCCGGAACTGGTAAACAAGACCTCTTTTTGTGGTCCTGGAGTGAGGAGAACACATGCTGCAGTCTCTGACAGATACTTACCCTTATTATTTTTAGGCAGGGCACTGGCATTCTCCCTCGAGGAAGCCACTATGCTAAGGCAACATATATCAGAGTTCATAAACCAGTAGTAAACAATGTCAATCAGTCTCATGGGTATATTATTTTCAAGCCAGGATCCAATCCATGCAACAGATATAACTTGATCTGACAGATGAACTGTTTTTCCTCAGGGAGGTTAGAAAAAAAGGAACTCAGTGCTGAATATAGCCATGTTCAACAGAAACTGAAGGTGGTCGACATACAGCATGTGGTTCTATGGAAATTACTGCCTAGGCTTCATAGAAAGGCACCTTGTTTTTCCTTACATGGAAGACATTGTTCTGGGTACGAGTTCACCTCTTGCATCACATGTTGTATAATGATTATAAATGGCCCCGGGTGGAGTGAACACAAGATGAGTCATTCAGGTATAAGCCAATCCAAGAGATTGGCATTTTAAGTGACATGCAGCAAAAGGGCAGGGAATGAAGACATAAACAAAAGCGCATCAAGCACCTTGAGGAAATGAACTAGAGTATAATTAGCACCATATTTTCTCAGGCATTGGGGAAACCCATGAAGAAGCAATTCACTGACCCTAGACCATAAATTATCTCTGACCTAGAAAGTAATTGTAATAAGTGACGTATGATGTAACATTCACTAGAAACTGAAGGTCATGAACACAGGGACTGATTCTGAGGAAGAAAAAATACACTTCATTCTATAAGTTGTTCCATATTATCTTAACCCAAGGCATATCCACCTGGTCCTCTGCTCATGTCCTACAGCACATGCTAGAAAATGACTCCAAACTCTGAGTGGGAGGTGGGGAACCTATGGCCTTCTGATTTCAAGATCATTCTTTTTTAAGCATAAGCACCAAAGGAGGCAAGAAAATCTTCATCTCTTTCTTCTGCATCCCTTTTAATAAAAGGAATTGTTATATAAAATGTGGATTCAGTCAAAGGCTACACTTAAGGCCACAAGATGCCCACCCCTAAGCTGGTGTATGATAGTTATCAGGTCTGTGTCATCCAGGTAGAACTGTACATAGCCAACAACAACTGATGGACAGTTGCTACACTGGGCCTACTAGGGGTCAGTAAAGAAAAAATAAGTCATAGAAACCAATGACTGATATGGTAATTTTGACAACTTCATTGTCATCAAGCCATGTGGCCTCTGCTGGGCTCGTGTTCACATCCTACATCACTACTAGACAATGGTGACAATGAACTGAAGGGTAAATGCCAGTGAGCTAATTCTCTGTAAGCATCATGCAATAAATCTGAGCCAGACTATAATTTCCATCATGCTTCTGACATGCGATGAACATTTAAAATGAGTTGAAATGAAGCACTTAGAGATAAAAAGAATCACCTCTGTTATGATGACTTCTCTTCAGTAATATGAAAAATCACTGAAGTACCAATAATTAAATAATAATAATTAAATAACAAGTTAATTTTGCCTCACCTAAATTTTTTCCTTAAAAAAAAAAAAGTGACTCAGTCTACAGAACACATCAGTAATTACAAACCTCCTCTATGTAAACATTTTGCTCTCCATTTCCCCTCTTCTCATACCTGCCTTGTTTATATCCCAGAGACATGGTAAGGTCAAATGAAATTCAAAGTTATTTAGAAAATGGTAAAACAGGTTCCTGAACCTCATCACTGCCAGACAATACCAGAAGCAGCACTACAATGAAATGACAGAACAGCCATTCTTCATAAATCTGGTGAAAAACATTAACCCATGGCAAGCTGTAGCTTGTAATGTCCATCAGTCATTATAGAGTTTGACTACCATGTGAGAAAATATTGGGAAGAGTAACCCAATGCAGTCTATGTATGCCTGGCACCATCACTGCTGTCAAGCTGGGAGGGGTGAAGTGGTCATTATAGGAGAGGTTATCAAGTATTTTGAGCAGAAGGGGTTCGGGTTCTTACCCATGATGTTCCTTCTGACCTGTCAGGAAAACTTGAATCACTGTTACACTGACTTTATTCACTGCTCATTCTTCCCAGGGCTGCCGAGGTAAACCAATGCAGGCCAGTTGTGGCAAGTGACCAGCAGGTGCTAAAGGTGATGAAAACAAAGGAGTTGAAAAGATTATTATTATTATTATTAGTTGAATCTTCCTTTGTGTTCAACACCTATAAAAGAAAAAAATAATATGGTAAATGCTACAATTGAAAATTTTGGGAAGTTGCTGTGAAAGCACAGAGAATGAGAAAAGTATCATCTATCAGTATTTCTCAAACTTAGCCTGCATCAGCATGATCTCAGCAAATTATTCAAACACAAACCTCTAGAGTTTCTAATTTATTAATTTTGTTGTATGGCTTGAGAATTTGCCTTGCTATCATTTTCCCAGGTGCTTATTATGCTGCTTGTCTGGGGATCACAATATGAGAATTCACTGACATACACTAATGGGGGACACTACTAACAAGATCAAAGTGGAATTTAGTATTTTAGAGCTTATAGATTTCCCACATATTATTTTATTTATTTACTTTTTGAGACAGAGTCTCAGTTTGTTGCCCTCAGTAGAGTGCTATGGCATCATAGCTCACAGCAAACTCAAACTCTTGGGCTCAAGTGATTCTTTTGATTCAGCCTCCCAAGTAGCTGGGACTATAGGCACCTGCCACAACACCCAACTATTTTGTTAGAGGCAGGGTCTTGTTCTGGTTCAGGCTGGTCTCGAACCTGTGAGCTCAGGCAGTCCACCCACCTCGGCCTCCCAGAGTGCTAGGATTACAGATGTGAACCACCATGCCCAGTCCCCCATATATGATTTTAGCAGAATGATATTTGATTCAACAATCAGGCATACTCTTTATGCCAGGTAATAATAGGTCTGGGGAGTAAGGACAAGAAAAGTCCTCAGAGAGACCTGATTTAACAATGGAAGAGGCTCAGCGCCTGTGGCTCAAGTGGCTAAGATGCCAGCCACATACACCTGAGCTGGCAGGTTGGAATCCAGCCCAGGCCCGCCAAACAACAATGACAGCTACAACCAAAAAATAGCCGGGCACTGTGGTGGGTGCCTGTAGTCCCAGCTACTTAGGAGGCTGAGGCAGGAGAATCGCTTAAGCCCAAAGAGTTGGAGGTTGCTGTGAGCTGTGATGGCACAGCACTCTACCCAGGGTGACAGCTTGAGGCTCTGTCTCAGGAAAAAAAAAAATGGAAGATTAAGTGTATGTTTACAAGTGCAATGATGAGTAAGAACATTTCAATAAGAAGAAAAAACACAACATATGGAGAACAGAGGATGAGTAAAGGAGCTTCTTTCATTCAAAAGATTTCTAGTACTATGGTCATTTATGAGAGAATGACAGAAGTGATGAGTGCCTGAATGAAATAAGTTCATGAAGTTAAAATCTGTAAAGACGAAGAAGGAATAAAGGTGTAGGACAGCTATAGAGTACAATCCTGAGGAATTCATGACTAATTACATTAGAATGAAAAAGGGAGGTTCAGAAAGGAGCCTATGATTATGCGTGGATTTTATAATATGATGGAATATAAATATTAATTCTTGCCAGAGAAAATATGAGGAAATATATATATATGCAAAGACTAATGTTTCCTCATATATATATATTTGCATATATATATATATATATATATATATGTAGTGAATGTGAGGGGTATAGTTTGGGCAGGAGACTTTAATTTTGAGAGGTTAAAAATGTGTATTGGTGATGGAAAATTGGGTTATATACACCATCACTATCAATAAGATAACTTTAAAAAGCCAATTTAAAGTATTAAAGAGGTATTTATGAGTATTAAATTCTTCATAAACAAATAGGAATTGTCAGGTTCAGATCTATAAACTGAGAAAAACTCAATGAGTTAAGCCCGCTACATTGGAATATTTGTGTGCTAGCATCATTTACTTATCCTTAAGTAACCACCTAAGAAGCCATATTGTGCTTTAGACAGCCATAGGGAGATAAAGGGACAGCGTGAGCCTGAGGCCTGCTGGAATTCCGAGCAACTGGTTAATGTTTTCTATTTTTGTGATCATTTGTTTATACTGGGGATGACTGGGAGTTTTAAGACAGTGAACAGCCATTCTTCATAGATCAAAAAGCTAACGAACGAGAAATTAAAGGGACTGGGTGAGCCTGAGACTCACTGGAAATCCTAGCCAGTGGAGAAGAAATGAGTGAGGAGAAACAGAGTGCCTGTATAAAACCTGTCCCAATTCCTGATATAGGTATATTTCTTTCTTTCTTTTTTTTTTTTTTTTTGTTTGAGACAGAGCCTCAAGCTGCCACCCTGGGTAGAGTACCGTGGCATCACAGCTCAGAGCAACCTCCAACTCCTGGGCTTAAGCAATTCTCTTGCCTCAGCCTCCCAAGTAGCTGGGACTACAGGTGCCTGCCACAATGCCCAGCTATTTTTTTGGTTGTAGTTGTCATTGTTATTTGGCAGGCCCAGGCTGGATTCGAACCCGCCACCTCTGGTGTATGTGGCTGGTGCCTTAGCCACTTGAGCTACAGGTGCCAAGCCTATATTTCTAATATATATAACAGAAGGAGATCAGGTCTGACTTTCACGTCTTATTCTGGAAGCGGATGCTACAGGAGTGTTGAAGCCACAGGGCATAGTGCCATGAGCCTGGAGAGTATGTCAGATGCTCCAGTGCATCATAACCCAGTTCTGCAACTATTAAGGGTGCTATGTAATTTTTCTGGGGTGGGACCCATGTCCCAGTGATTCAAATGGTGTCTGGAGATTAAGAGGAGGTTTGCAGTAAAGGAATGACCTCCCTGATCTGGTTTGCAGCATTACAAGACCAGCTCAAAGACAGCTGCCCTAGCCTGGGAGGTGGAACCAAAGCCAGCCACATGTTTGGTTCCTGGTTAGCCATGCCAAGTTGGTCCATGTGGGCATCAGCCAACTCAGGGCCTCAACCATCTCTGTACCAGCCCTGAGTCTTGCTGAAGTGGTAATGGAGTGGTGCTGTCTCCCCAATGCTTGCCACACAGTCAGTTTCCCTGCTGACCAGATTCCACAGCCAGACTTGCCTGTGCTCTGTGTAGGGAAGCACCTGGCCACAAGGGATCAGCTCCATCCTATGGGTCCCCAGTTCCTGATTGTTTCACTCTACACCCTCTGCCCAGAAGGAGAGGTCAGTGCCCCGTCCACCCCCACAGGGGACTGGAAGAGGTTTTCCAATGGTCCTAATCCCGCAGGGATTCCACGTGCAGGCTCTGTTCCTAGGTCACCATGCTCTGCTGCACCTGCTTTCCATGCTGGCCTCTCTCCCTCCCTTCTTATCTTTCCTGCTCCTGATGCCCTCCACTGTGACTCTGTGCCTTCACAATGCTATTTCTGGGTGGGAAGAAGCAAATGGAGTCAGCTGATCTCTCCTCTCCCCAAATTTCCCAAGGGAGGCTGGTGAGCAGCTAACTCTAGGAACAGCCATCTTAGAGCCTCAGCCTCGCCATTTTTAAATAATTGTGTAGGCAAACCTTATTTTGTAGAAAAGACTCACACTTCATCAGTCATGTATTCTGACTATGATGATGGTGATAAAGAAAAGGAGGAAGGAAAACAGAAGCAAAAGGAAGAGGAGCAAAGGGAGAAGGAAGAAAGGGGATAATTATCAGTATATTTTTATATCACAATGTCTTTACCAAAATTTCTTTTCACAAAGCAAAAAAATCCATCTGTGAATTGCCTCTGTGATGAAAGTATAAAGACAGAGACAATAACTTCGAAAGTAATGTTTTTCAACCTTTTTTTATCTCATGGCATACTTAAACCTGTAATTATACTTCCATGCACACTTAAATTATGTTGATCAGAAAAAAAAGAGTAAAAAGAATATAGTACTTGTTGTGCTTTGAACTTCTTTTGAAGGTAATTTAATTAGTGACCTTTAAAAATTTTCATGGCACACCAATGTGCCACGGTACACCAGTTGAAAAATCACTGCTTCAGAGGTTAAAGTGTCAAGATCTAATTCTCAGCTTCATTAGTTTCCACAAATTATGTACTCCTTAAACCCAAGTAGCATCATTAAAACATAGAATATCTGTTACTCTTTGTAAAAATTAAATAATCCATTTCAAGTTCTTTACATAACACCTGGCACACAGTAAGCACTCAGACATTAGTACCTCTTCTTATCATTGGTTCCACGCCCCTTTAAGTAGTATCCTTCTCTTTATGATGCTATTCTCAAAATTGCCAGCGCTTAGGTATTTTAATTTCAGCACTTCATTTGGATGTCCACTTAAGCAAAGATAAAACACAGCAAACACTTCTTTAAGCCTGTAGCTATGTGGATTTCTACCATGTTTCTTGATGAATGTAAGCGCCCTTTGATGCTGAAAGTAGGTCACGTTTATTTCCTAATGGAACAAAATATGATATTCTTTTGATAAACATGCCTTCTGTGACTGCTACTATTTTCCTTTTATTGCTTCTACAAATGGTCGAATCTGCCACCAATAATCAAATGACAGGTGATAGTAACATCACCCTCTTACAAATCTAAGGCCAATACAGAAAATGGTATTAATATCATACAAATAGTGCATTAACTAACCTGCTTGCAAAAGTGAATCATCAAGACATATGATATAAGGAGAGTTCAGCATCAATTCTTATTCTGTTACTACATTATGTGAAATAAATTAATTCCAAGGGACCACTGTTGCTTTTATTCTATAAGGCAATGTATTCATTTTAACAAACCAGTGCTCAATTTGGGACCAAAATAATGTATTTCCTGGGCATTCCATGGCCTATTTAAATTTGTTCACTGTCTATACTCTATACCCCATGGATAAAATCCTAAGTATGTTCTAGAACTTATTTCATTCACTTACAGAAAAAAGGTTCCTCTAGTCATTTTAGTGTCAAAAGAGACTCATTTTAAATATCCAGGTCCTTAACAGTCATAAAAACTCAAACATTTATTTAAAATTATAGCTTCTTTCTCTACCCTGTGCCTTAGCAGCTACACTCCTAAGTATGTACCTAAGAAAAATGAGTTCATATTTTCACCAGGATATATGTACCATAATGTTTATGGAAGCTTTATACAAAGTAGTCCTGAAAAGGATACAATTCAAATGTAAGGCAACAACAGAATGAATAAATATTCATATGATTGAATATTCATGCAATAGAATCCTAGGCACAAAAAGTAGAATGTAAACTGACCATACAAACAACTACAAAGCTATTACTCTTAGAAAAACTGGACACAAAAGCATATACAAGGGTCCAGTTAAAAGAACCTATCTTTTAAAAAAAATTTTCTTAGTAAACTAGGTATTTAACATATATATGAAACATAAAGACTATTAACGAAGTACATAAGTGTATGACCAAGAGAAAGAGAACATTGCCAATGCCCTTAGGACTCCAGATATATACTTTCCCATATCTTTACCCTGCCTCATCCTAGGAAAACACTTCAAAAATATAGTGATGGAATTCTCTTGCTTTTCTAGGTAATATTTATTGCGTTTATATATAATAAGTCCTTCAAAACATAATACAAATACAGAATGGTAAAAAAATAACAAATAACTAGATCCCTGTAGTTATCCAAACAGAATACAGCTGCATAAACAGTACTCAAGTGGAGAATGAAACATTGCTGGACTTCTATCATTATGCCTTTCCTTTTCCCTGACTCCTACCACTTCACACTGCCTTGCCTATTATAATGGAAAGGAAATAACAGAATAACGGCAGGCCAGTAACTATTTCTTCTGCACCTGGGATGCCTGGTAGGAGTAAATGACTTCCTTGTGAAAGTGTAAATGACATTGAGAATAATTTCTTATAAACATGCTAATAACTATCACTGTTTTTACCAGAGCATAGCTTTTCTGTCTAGGTTGTTTACTCTAAATAAGCCTGGAAAGGTAGACTTTAGGAGTAGATACGTTAGGATCTGGGTGGATACAAACTCTTGTGAAATAATAATTTAACTGGTGAATATTGTTTTATATAAATCTAATCTAAGAGCACTCAACAAATGGAAAAAAAATTTCAATGCAATCTACTAAATCTTGGTAAGAACAGCAAGATTCTGTGTGCTATTTGAGCTACGATCTGCTTTCATGTACCCTCCTCCCAGGTCATGTTATAGAATCTCTATTGCAGGTGGCCAGGAGAACAACCGCTCATTTCTCTTCCCAGCATCCAAGGTAGGACTCCAATTTCACTATGGGAGGACAGGCTGCCTATCTCTCTCTCTCATTAACCATCTCCTCTACAAAGTCCCTGTCAAAGAAGCTTTATTCCAGGCAAGCACAGTCAAGATGAATGGAATACATTTCCCTCACTGAGCCTCCCTTATAGGGCAAAGCTCTGCCTCAGGAACAAAAGACTGCTAATACTGGGCCCTGATAATTTCCCTCTCCTGTCTAGCTTGTTGGGCAAAGGTTCTGTGTTGGGAAAGGCAAGCCAAGGAGATCAGGTGTTATCATTTCTCTTCACCAGTGTCTACTCACAGAGCAGAGGTGTCACTCTAGGATACGGGGCTTTCTGTTCCCTGCCCTAGCTCAGCGTAGTAGTAGTAAGGTTTTGCCTACGAGAAGAAGCAAGCTGTAGGGACTTGCATGCCAGAAGATCTGCCTAAAGGTACTGATTTTTTTTTTTTTTTTTTGAAGTTCCTGGCCGGGGCTGAGTTTCAACCCACCATCTCCGACATAAAGTACTGATTTTATATCTGGAAAAGAATCTCCAAGAGTTCATGCCTAAGGGCTTTAGGGGAAATTGGTAGTGAGGTATTAAGAAAGGGCTGGTATCTTCATGGCAGTAGTAGAAACAAGGGAAATAGTACAGCAGCCAGAAATTTAACAGAAAGAACCAGAGAAAAAGAGATAGCCAAGAAGGACCCTTTGGGGATCACACTTGATCCTAGGGGTCCATAAGTCTGTTTGTATGTACTGGCCTATAGCCACTCAGAAGCTATTAGAGTAGGATGTGGAGGGAGACTTGAAAGCATTCCCAAATCACAAACAAATCCATCAGCAAAGGGCAGAGCACTGATGGCTCAAGGTGCTACAGCATAATCTCTGAGCAATCACTGGTGGGACAATATGCTATTCTGACACTGGATGACTTCTATGAAGGTAGGCTTAAAAATAAAATCACACTCACTTTGTTCTTTCCAATGATAAAAGAAAAGATAAAATGTTGAACCCAAAACCATGAAAGCAGTTTCCAAGCCACAAACAGTTCCAAAGATAAAGGGTAAACATCTTTCTGCTTCACGGGCTTAAGTATAACCTTTGACCAATGAGCATATTATGCTGATCAAGGGAGGACCTCTAGGAAGCCAGGCTAAAAGATAAAAATATGGAGAAAATCTGAGCAAGCATCTCAGAAGCTGCACAGTGCAGTGGAAACAGACCTCAGAAAATTAGTCAAATCACTAACCAAACAAGCCTGTTTGAGATCAGTATCCACATATGCTACATTATATTGTTTATATGTCCAGCATCTAACAACAACAAAACACCTAAAGCACAAAGAAACAGGAAAAGG
Organism: Perodicticus potto; assembly: GCA_963574655.1. NCBI lineage: Eukaryota > Metazoa > Chordata > Mammalia > Primates > Lorisidae > Perodicticus > Perodicticus potto. Next base: position 27,181 of record CAUYRH010062077.1, read on the forward strand.
TGACATACATAAGACAAAGAACAAGCAATAGAGACTACCTTGGAGAAGGACCACATGTTGGTAGCAGAAAAAGACTTCAAAGTTTAAATATTATAAACATATTCAAAGAACTAAAAAAAGTCCAAAGAACTAAAAATAACTTGTTTAAAGAATTAAAGGAATATATGATAATAGTTATGTGTAAATAGCAAATAAAAACAAATGTGGACTGATCAGAAATACCTGTTTCAAAAATCAAACAGAAAATGAGTTTTCTTACATAGGGTAAGGATATTGAATTAGTAATTTAAAATATTCTCATGAAGAAGAACCCAGATTCGAATGGCTTCACTGGAAAATTCTACAGAACATTTAAATAAGAATAGCAATCTTTCACAAAATGTTCCAGAAAATTTAAGAAGAAGGGGGATTTCCCAACTCATTCTACAATGCCAGTATTATCCATATACCAAAACCAGACAAAGACATCACAAAAAAAGTACAAGTCAATGTCTCAATGAATGTAGATGCAAAAATATTCAACAATATTCTAGAATACTGAATACAGCAACATACAGAAGGATTATACAATACGACTAAGTATGATAATGCCAGCAGTACAAGATCAGTTTAACATTAAAAAAAAAATCAATCAAGGTGATACACCATATTAAGAGACTGAAGGACAAAAATCACATAATCACATACACAGGGTGCCACTCTGTAAGTCTTGAACTTGTTTTATCAAATATATTTCTAAGTAATTAATATCTTCTGATGATATTGTAAAAGAATTTTTTCCTTAATTTTGTCTTGTCCATTGACAATATGTAGAAACATAATTAATTTGAATATTTCCTTGTATCTTGCAACTTTGGTGAAATTGATTTTTAGTTCGAACAGATTTTTAATGGATTTCTTAGGATTTCCTCCATACAATATCATGTCATCTGCATATAGTGATAGTTTTACTTTTTCTCTTTCCAGTGTGCATATCTGAATAAAACATTGTAGAAAAAAATTATTGAAGATCTAAGTAAATGAGAATGGAAAAATAACCATGTTTATGGACTGGACTGGAAATTTTTTTTTTTTTTAAGGGACGGAGTCTCATTTTATCACCCTCGGTAGAGTGCTATGGCGTCACAGCTCACAGCAACCGCCAGCTCCTGAGCTTAGGTGATTCTCTTGCCTCAGCCTCCCTTGTTAGTAGCTGGGACTACAGGTGCCCACCACAATGCCCAGCTATTTTTTGTTGCAGTTTGGCCAGGGCTGGGTTTGAACCCGTTACCCTCAGTATATGGGGCCAGCGCCCTACCCACTGAGCCACAGGTGCCACCTGAAAAATTAATATTTTTATAATGGAAATATATCATTGGGGAAATAATCATCATCAAGAACCTCCAGTTCTACAGTATTTTCTATACACTATCCAGTATACAACAAAAATGACCATAATACCAGCCTGAGCAAGGGGAAGACCCCATTTCTACTACAAATAGAAAAACTAGCCAGGTGTTGTGGTGAGGGCCTGCAGTCATAGCTACTGAAGAGGATCACTTGAGCCACGACATCACAGTACTATACCCAGGGTGACAGGGTGAGACTCTCATCTCAAAAAAACAAAAAACAAAACAAAACAAAAAAATGACCATAATGAGAAAACATAGAGGAGAAAGAAAGCATTAACATTAGGGCTGTGTACTCGGCACCTGTAGCATAGTGGTTACGGCACTAGCCACATACACCAAGGCTGGTGAGTTTGAACTCAGCCTGGGCCAGCTAAACAACAATGACAACTGCAACAAAAAATAGCCAGGAGTTGTGGCAGGTGACTATAGTCCTAGCTATTTGGGAGGCTGAGGCAAGAGAATTGCTTAAGCCCAAGAGTTTGAGGTTGCTGTGAGCTGTGACGCCACAGCACCCTACTGAGGGTAACATAGTGAGACTCTGTCTCAAAAAAAAAAAAAACAACTGGGACTGTGATCCATTTTCTCTGTTTACTGAGAAGAACTAGGAAAGAAAGATTGATAACTTAATACACATCCATCCAACATAGACTGACAGTGAGATAGCACTGCACAACTGTTAGAAGACCTACAGTTAAAAATACTAACCATAACATGTGCTAGCAAGTCTATGAAGCATCTGTGATTCTGACAGTGTTGGTAGGATGTAAAATGTTATCATCATGTTATAAAACATACTGACACATTATCAAACAACTTTAAAATACACCTTACATATGATCCAGCCATTCCATTTCTTGAAATTGATCTAAACAAAATGAAATTCTACATTCATAAAAAAACTTACACAAGAATGTCCATATCACGGAGAATGGGGAGAGCTTGGGCAGGATTAGGAGAGGGAAATCCAAAGGTACACATGGAAACCTGGGGAGAAGGATAACATGGTCATAATCTTAATTATGGCAATGGCTTCTCTCTCCCTCCCTCCCTTTCTCTCTCACACACAAAGACATGTTATATTTAATTGTGCAGTATATTTTAAATCAATTATACACCTAAACTAAGGTATTTAAAAACTGTGTGCGATACACAAAAATGTGTGTCTAAAGGAAAACTTAGAGTATTAATGCAAAAGATGAAATCCTGAAAATGTAAGTTTTCAAAATATATTTCATGACTTGGTGCCCATAGCAAAGTGGTTATAGCATCAGCCACATACACCAAGGCTGGTGGGTTCGAAACCAGCCTGGGCCAGCTAAACAACAATGACAACTGCAAAAAAATATAGCCGGGCATTGTGGTGGGCGCCTATAGTCCCAGCTACTCGGGAGGCTGAGGCAAGGAGAATCACTTAAGCCCAAGAGTTTGAGGTTGCTGTGAAGAGTGACGCCATGGCACTCTGCTGAGAATGACATGGTGAGACACTGTCTCAAAAAATACATATATATATACTTCATAAAATTAGGCAATAAATCAGAAATTTAAAATAAGGTTTTCAACATGAAAAATTAAAATTAAGCTATTAAAGAAATATTAAAAAATGTCAAATCAAGAGTTCTGATGGTTTTGTTTTTCTTTTTTTATTTTTCATTATTATGGATATATAATAGTTGTATATATTTATAGGATACTTGTGATGTTATGATACAGGCATAGAATGTGTTTTAACCAAATCAGGGTAATCAAAGTATCCATCACCTCAGGCATTTATCATTTCCTTGTATTAGGAACATGCCAATTCCACTCTTTGATTTAAAGGTATGACTTAATTTAGAGTTGATTATAGTCACTTTGTTATACACAATAAAATATTACACAGCCATAAAAAAGAATAAAATCCTGTCATTTGCAGGCAGGATTTCATGGACAGAATTTGAGACGATAATATTAAGTGAAATAAACCAAGTACGGAAAGACAAATCTCACATGTTCTCATCCAATTGTGGAAGCTAAATATCAAAAACAATTGATTTCAAGGAAAAGGAAAGCAGAATGTTGGTCACCAGAGGCTGGGGAGAGAGGCTGGGAGGGGTAGGTAAAGTGGGGATGGTTAACAGGCGAAAAAATAAATATAGTGAGATAGACAGAATGAAGAGCATTTGATAGCACAACAAAGTGATTGTTTTGAAAGGATAAAAGTATGGTAAGTTCCTGGCAAGACTGATTAAGAAAATAAAAAATAACATACACATTATCAATAGCAGGAAAGTAGAAAGGACCCTCACTAGCATACTGAAGACACATTATGTCATAAGCGAATTTATTCAAATAAATTTGAAATTCATAAAATTATAAAACAATAGTAAAATAGTTAAACCAGGAAATCTCAAGGATTCTATATCTACTCAATAAACTAAGTCACTATGAAAGAAGAAAAAGACCTTCCTACAAATGAATTCCACGTCCTGGCATCAGAATTCCTGATCTTTCCCATATAATTGAAAATTCAATAACACCAACATTAAACAACCCCTTATATAGGAGAGAAACAGCAAAAGCTCTGTCCAAAAAGTTTTATAAAACCTGTACAAACTTAATACCAAACTGGTAAGTACATTTTATGAAAGAAACATCAATAGCTTGTATGTCTAATAACAAATACAAAATTTAGATAGAATTAAGGTCTTAATGTTTGACAAACAAAATCCAAAGACATTTTAACTGTAATATACCAGGAACAAATTGGGTTTAACACAAGAATAGATTCCTGTTAGTTTAACATTTATGTTTAATTTAACATTTTTTAATCTACCAATCTTGACAAAGAAACAAAATCATGTCAATATGACAGCAGATCTAGAAAGGCCATTTGATATAATTTACCACTTACTTACAAGGTTTATTTATTTATGTATTTATTTTTTGCAGTTTTTGGCCAGGGCTGGGTTTGAACCCGCCACCTCCAGCATATGGGACCGGCGCCCTACTCCTTTGAGTCACAGGCGCCACCCTATTTATTTATTTTTTAATAGAGACAGAGTCTTCCTTTCGCTCATCTCAAACTCCTGAGCTCAAGTAATCCACCTGCCTCATCTTCCCAGAGTGCTAGGACTATAGGCGTTGAGCCACCGCACCCCGAAAAGGTTTATTTTCTTTAATGCAGAAAATTGCAGCATATGTAATTGGTGGTGAAATACTGAAAAACTTCTTCAGATCAAAATAAAGACAAAGACGTCTACTATCACCCATTCTACTCAACATTTTAGGGAAAATTTAGTCAGGGAAATAATACAAGAAAAAGAAGAAGAAAAGGAAGCATAAAGATTAGAAATTATGAAATGAATCCTGCTTCTACTTACACACTGCATAATTACGCTTTCAGAGTATCTAAAAGCAACCTGTAGGTAACCTTTTAGAATTGATAAGTCAATTTATCAAATTGATGGATGCCAAATATTAACATTCTTTTCTGAGAATAGAAATTCTTATAAAACTTTTCATACACATAATAAAAACAAATAACTCACTGAATAAGGTCATATTTTAAGGTTTTTACTATATACTTTGCAGATAACCTGACTATTGCTGTCATTTTTTCTGATGCAATTAACAGAGACCCCAAAATATAAACTAAACTTTGTAACAATAAAAAGGCACTCTTTGTGTAATTTTTCCTGTAGTTTTAAAATAATCTCATTGACTATTAGATATTCGCTTCTTTAAAGTGGATTATAACTGAATTACATTTTCTCCACAAAAGTTGTTTATATTTTTTCTTATTCCTTTCCTTTCTGTTCTCTAGTTCTGTCAGGATGACTTTTTAACTGTTTCTATACTATCTAAGAAAAGCAAAAAGTAGTTGTTTAAAAATAAATTAGTGATAGCCGGGCACTGTGGCGGGCGCCTGTAGTCCCAGCTACCTGGGAGGCTGAGGCAAGAGAATCGCTCAAGCCTAAGAGGTGGAGGTTGCTGTGAGCTGTGACTCCACAGCACTCTATGGAGGGCAATAGAGTGAGACTCTGTCTCTACAAA
>CAUYRH010062078.1:0-30810 GCA_963574655.1 Perodicticus potto
AGCAAGTCTGTTGCCTCCACCTCCTAAGTGGCTGGGACTACTGGCGCCCGCCACAACGCCCGGCCATTTTTTGGTTGCAGCCGTCATTGTTGTTTGGCGGGCCCGGGCTGGATTCGAACCCGCCAGCTCAGGTGTATGTGGCTGGCGCCTTAGCCCACTGAGCCACAGGCACCGAGCCACAAATTTTTCCTTTTAGCTGGATGTTTGTATATCAGATCCATTTGGAAAGTCTATGGAATGTCAGGTGCAGATTCATTCTTTGTCCAAGTAACTCTCATTTTCTAAACTTGAATTTTAAAAACGACTATGCATCTAACTGATGTGATATGCCTTTACAGTGTAATATCATTTCATATGCACGTGAATATATATTTTGAATTTATCTTCTGTCCCATTGGTCTGTCTGTATTACTTCACTACTATGATCTTTTACCTACACAAAATTTGTATGTACTATATCTTATATTTTTTGTTGCTTTTCTTTATTAAAACATTCTTTGACATGCTAGGGGCATAATGTGAAATCTATCTTCTTAAGACATTTTTAAGTGCACAATGGGTATTAACAATTAGCAAAATATTAGCACATCTCTACAACATGTTTATCTTTTACAACTAAAATTTTAAACCCCATTGAGAAGTAACTTCAATCTGTATTTCATCTGAAACCCTAGTAATCATTGTTTTACTGTTTCTATGAGTTTGATAATTTATACAAATAAGTGGAGTCCTGCATTATTCATCTGTGAATTGTTCCTTTCATTTATGATAATGTCCTCCAGGTTCATCTTCAGGGGTCCTCAAACTACGGCCCACAGGCCACGTGGGCCGTGAATTATATTTGTTTCCATTTTGTTTTTTACTTCAAAATAAGATGTGTGCAGTGTGCATAGGAATTTGTTCATAGTTTTTTTTTTTTTTTAAACTATAGTCCGGCCCTCCAACAGTCTGAGGGACAGTGATTTGGCCCCCTGTTGAAAAAGTTTGAGGACGCCTGATCTATATTGTTCCATATGGCAGCATTCCCTTTCTTAAGGATAATATTCCACTGTGTATATATAAATTTTCTTTACCAGTTCTACTGTCTATACACATTTAGGTGGTTATATGTTGTGAGTAATGCTGAAATGAACATGAGATTTCAGATGTCTTTGACATACTGATTTGAATTATCTTTATATATGTATACAGATGTGGAATTGTTGCATCATGTGGAAGTTCCATTTTTTACCCATTTTTTCCATAGATACTGAACCATTTCTATTCCAACCACCAGTGTACAAGGATTCCACATCTTCAACACTCATCTTTTTTTTTTTTTTTTTTTAGTGATAGCCATCCTAACAGGTGTGAAGTGACATATCACTGTGGGTCTGCTTTGTATGTCTCAGATGACTAGTCATGTTGACTAGCTTTCTATATCTCAGTTGATCATTTATGTCACTTTTGGAGCACTGTCTAGTCAAGTGACTTGTCCATTTTCAAATTGAATTATTTGGTGTTTTATATTGTGCTAGTAGATACGAGTTTTTAACATTTTGAATATTAATCCCTTATCAAGTGTCCAACCTGTAAATGCTTTCTCTGAATCGGGAGATTCTTTTCACTCTGCAGATTGTTTGTGTCAATAATTTTTAGTTTGATGTAGTCCCAACACTTCTTTTTGCTTTTAGTTGCTTTGCTTTTTGTCATAATCGAGAAATCTATTGCCTAGACCATGCCATGAAGCTTTTTCTCTATTCTAGAAGTTTGCATTTTAAATATTATGTTTAAATCTTCAATGAATTGAGTTTTTGTGTATGATGTACGAAGGGGCCCAAGTTTGTCTTGCGCATTATATCCAGTTTTCCCAGCACAATTTGAACAGATTATCCTTTCCCCATTGTGTATTCTTAACACCTTTGTCAAAGATCAATTGACAGTCTAGGACAAGTATATTTCTGAGATCACTATTGTTCCCTTGGTACACAGGTGTGTTTCATATCCATCTTTTTTTTTTTTTTTTACTTTAGTTGCTTTAAATCTACATGTATCTGAAAATAAGATTGCAAACGCTGTTTTCTTCTGGATTCTGTTTGCCTGAAAAATTGTCTTCCAACCCTTAACTCTGAGCTTTAATTTGTCTGTTGAGGCTGTTTCCTGCAAACAGGGAGTAGATGGCTTGTGTTTTTTAATCCGAACAGCCAATCTATGCGTTTTCAGTGGCGAGTTCAAGCCATTGACATTTATTGAGATAAGTGTGATAGCATTCTACTCATCTTTTGTGAGAGTCCATTGCTTAGTTTTATCTTTTGCATCATCATTGTGCAAACTAGGTTTTTTTGTTTACTTTGGGTGCTTACATAGCTGGTGGTCCATTGTGATGGTCAGTGTAGTATGGGTTGAAGTATTTCCTGTAGAACTAGTCTTGTTGTGGCAAATTTCCTCAATGTTTGCATATCAGTAAAATATTTGATTTCTCCATCAATTTTAAAGCTTACCTTAGCAGGATAGAGAATTTTGGGCTGGAAGTTGTTCTGTTTAAGTAGATTAAAGGTAGATGACTATTGTCTTCTGGCTTGAAAAGTTTCATTAGAGAAGTCTGCAGTCACACTGATGGATTTGCCTACCTTTAATTAGCGTTTACTCCTGGCAGCTTGAAGAATCTTTTCTTTTGTCTTGACTTTGGACAGGTTCATCACTATGTGTCTTGGAGAAGCTTGGTTAGAGTTGAGGTGACCTGGGTCCGATATCCCTCTGAAAGGAGTGTCAGAATCTTTGATATTTGGGAAATTTTCATTTATAATATTTTCTAGTATGGCTTCCATTCCCCTGGCGTGTTCTTCTTCCCCTTCTGGGATACCTATAACTTATACATTTGAATGCTTCATAAAGTCCCATAATTCTGTCAGTGAATGTTCTGCTTTCTCTCTCCTCTTTTCTGCCTCTTTAACTGAGCTATCTCAAGAGCTTTGTCTTCTACCTCTGAGATTCTTTCTTCTGCATAGTCTAATCTGTTGTTGATACTTTCTATTAAATTTTTAAGTGCCCTAATTGACTGCTTCAGTTCTTTCAGCTCTGCTGTATCCTTTCTATATTCTTCATATCATTCATCTCTTATTTGATTCTGTTTTTCGATTTCCTTTTCTTTATTTTCCACTTTCTCAGCAATTTGCTTCATTGTTTTCATCTGTTTTATTTATTTTTTTTATTTTTTTCATCATCTGTTTTAAATTCTCCTCTGTCATTTCTAACATTTCTTTATAGGTGGAATCCTCTGCAGTAGCTACCTCTTGGTTCCTTAGGGGGGTTACTCTGGACTAACATTCATGTTGCTAGGATTTTTCTACTGATTCTTTTTCATGAATGTTTATCTGTTTCCTTGCCTGATTTTCCTTTCACTTCCTCTTGCTCTTTAAGTTGCTGTGCCTCTGATCTTAGGTTTTGATGAGTCCTTTAGTATAGGACCAGAAGGATGAGAATATTGAAGAGCAAGAGGGGGAAAATTTTTAAAAAGAAAGGAAAAAAAAAGGCAAGGAGAGGGGATGAGTCAAAGGGAATATTGACAAAAAGAGGCTCAGAAAGAGGGAGATAGGAGTAATATAGGTGTATGGGGGGGGTAACTTTGACCCAACGTTAAACACCCCCAACCTCTGGGGGTGCTGGGTTGGGTGGTTCCCTTGAGGTCAACAGCCCTTTGCCAGGCTATGCAGACACAGTACCCCACTTCCACCAAGTAGAGACGAACGACAAATATTATAAATCAAACCAAACCAAACAAAAACCCCTATGGGATAAAATTGGGGGAAAAACAAATAGGGGCAGAAACACTAGCAAAAGTGAAGTTCCTGTTAAGGAAGGCAACAATGGAAAATTGTATTTAAACTAGAAAAGTGAAGAAGAAAAAAAAAATCTAGAGGGAAAATGTTGAAGTTAAAACCCTAAAGCAAAAAACAAAACAGTAAAACTTTATGAATATTGTCTGGGCAACGGGTGATCTTCTAGGGTATGAGATGTTCATCACAATGCTTATAAAGATGTACAAGATGTAGACTGGATGCCTTTGCTGTTTTCTCAAACCCTGAAGGCTTGAGAGCCTAAATCTCTCCTCAGCCCACTTCAAAAACACTTTAAACTGTTATCCTTGGCTAAGCAGAAGCTTTCCTGGGAAAGCATTTGTCCCTGGGATCTCTCCTGAAGTGGCTGCCCACTTATCTAGTGTGCCAAAACTGGTCTCACTCTATGCCCCTGAGGGCCAAGGCTGGAATCTGCCAAACACTGAGATCTCTGCTCTTCCCCAGTGTCTCAGTCCCCGCCTTTGGACTGCTCAGTCACTAGGTTACTCACCCAAGATCTCCCAACCAATCCTCGTGCTGCAACCCTGATAGGGAGCCTGTAGGGGCAGTTCTCCCACAGTGGCCCACAGCTGAATAATATTAGCTCCTGACTTAGTGGTTCAGTCCAGGGCCTAGATAATGCTCAAAGTCATCTGCACTCTTGCCCAAGCTCTCCCAAGGTAGTTCTATTGAGTGCCCAAGTCCAAAAAACAAAGCAGACCACAGGTAAGGTCTTTCCTGTTTACAATCTCACTGTTGCTCTAGTTATAGCTGTGGGCAGCCTCTGACCACACAAACGCACCCACCACTTTCCAGTTTTACACTATTTTTATCCTCCTCATGGGGTCCAGAAGTCCCTTGCTGTCTCCCTGTGTCCCCAAAGGGATGTTTCCTGGCATATCCCACCAGCAAGAGATGTCCAGAATCTTCTCTTCCCAATCTCACTGTGCCCAGTTGCAAAGAACCTGTTACTTGGCTGCCATCTTATCCAGCTTCCTCAGGTTTGTTCACGTGTTTCATATCATTGCCATACTATTTTAATCATTGTTGCTTTGTAACATATTTTGAAATCGGAAGTGTGATACTCCACATTTCTTTGTTCTCATGATTGCTATGGCTGTTGGAGTCCTTTGTGATAGCATGGGAATTTCAGGATTCAGGATTATTTTTTTATCTGAAAAATGCTATTGGAATTTTGATACGTAATGCATTGAATCTATAAAGAGCTTGGTAGTATGTATATAGATATTTTAACAAAATTAACTCTTCTAATCTATGAACACAAAATGTCTTATTTATCCCTTTAAAATTTATTTTCTAGTTTTTAGTGTACAAGCCTTTTATTCCTAAGCATTTTAATTTTTCATTTCATTTTTTATTTGTAAATTACATTATTTTTTCTGGAAATGCAATTGTTTTGTTTTTATAATTCTGCAACTTAACTGAATTTTATTAGTTCTAACTATTCTTGCAGATTTCCTATGTGTAAGATATCATCAGGAAACATATTTTTACCTTTCCAATGTAGGAACCTTTATTTTTGCTAACTAATTGCTTTGGCTAGGACATCCAGTATTACATTAAATAGAAGTGGGTATTTTCTGTACTTGTTTAAATAAATTTCTAAGGGATTAATTGGTTTCTTTCAGAAACAAGTAATCTCTTGCTCCACCTTGTGTCTGCTTGCTGTAGCACAAACCAGAAGGTTGGTGGCATGCTCTGTTTCTCTCTCCTTCCTTGTGTAGAACCCTTGTGAGGAGTATAAAGTTCTGTACCTTCTGGTAGTCTCGTGGAGCCTTCCAATGTGCAATGATTTGCTTGCTGCTTTTCTATTTCTATCTACCCTCATGTGAACTTTGAGAGTCTATCAGTCATCTGTGTGCAGCAGGATTACCCCAATTTCTTTATTAATATAACTCTCATGTGTTTTTCATTCCATTCATTTCAACCCAGTGCTACAGTTGGTAGTGCCTCAACTTTACTTATTCAACTAAAGTCAATGTGACTTTTGTGAATACTGCTTCTGTATTTACTCCCTCTTTTGTTAATGACAATCTCTATCAAATTTACTTTGTATTCACTGCTCTGGCTCCTCTTCTGATAACACTCATTGGGACTCCTGTTGTGTACAACAGCTTCACAGAGCTAATCTCACCCAACAAGTTTACCTTCTTCACTGGGGACCCTATGGCCACTTAACTGCAGGAGGAAAACCATTAAAGTTTCCAGAATGGACTCAAACCTGTCTGGAATGATACATCCCTTTCACATCCTGTGCTTCAAGGCTGTCAAAATGATCAGTGTCCCCCTTGTTATTCTAAACTCTGGCAACTTACTTTACACTTTTAGCCCCTAAGTTTTAAGACACAATATACCTATACAAGTGCTATAGGCATGTTTACAGTAAATTTAACAACTTTTCTCACCAATGAAAGCTTGTATGTACTACTAGCTCATATGTATTATTAGCTCCTCCTTTTTCATTTCATAACACAATTATTCTACCCTCTCATTCTCCACTGCTTGGTTAAGTACTTGCTTTGCCCATTACAATGTTACTACTATGAAAATCACTGCATTCATTATGAATAGATAAGTAGATGCCTGGGTTCCAGTTTATCTTGAATGACCCTGGCTAGCACATTCCACTTTACATATTTTAATTGATGTATTAAAGGGTTCCTTGTGAGCCTTACTGCTTTCATAATTTCCACTGTTTTGTTTGTTTGTTTCTGCATCAGTAGCTATAGCTGCCTTAACTGAATCTGTTCACACTGCTCATTTTCTTGATACTGTGATAGCTAATAACAGACAAGAGCTCATAAGACGAGCTAGGATTGACAAAGTTATACGAACCCTCAATGCCGTGGAGACTCCCATTGAATGGCTTGGAAGTAAACAAACTCTATAAAGGAGGACTGCTCCTCAATGTGCTTTAAATAGCACCAACATTTGTGTTGCAACTCTTCAAACATCCGTGGGAACTAGTTAATCATGTACATAGTGCCTTCAATGACATTGTGACTTGAGGTATAGATGACTTATCCAGCCAGCTGTGTGAACAAGCCACCACCATCCAAAAGGCCAGCCAACATTGTTTTTGATACTTGAGAGATTTTCAATGGTTGTCTCCTTCTAATTGATTTTCAGGATTAAATTTATGTGGTTTTATCTGGTGCTCTTCTGATTCTCATGATGATCATGAGAGACGATGTGTCATCTGACTCACCAGAAGAAACAAGACAAAAATATCGATTACTTAACAATTTTAAAAAACAGGAGTTGTGGGGAAAATTGTGACCTGATTTATAGCGTAAGACTTGCTTCTTGCTTGAGAAGCTTAGAGAATCATGAGAATGGCATGTGAGTTGTATGTATGCAGGGGATCATAAAATATGTAAGAATGTATATATGTGAGGTGTGGTAATACCAGGCCTAATGGTTGTGGTAAAGATTCTCTACATTCATAAGGGCTCTTGATGCTGGAGGCAGAGGTCTTGCTTACCGTCTGAGGCTTTCAAAAACAAGTTGGAAACTCTTGTGAACTAGTACAAGGAGGAAATGGTGAGAAATGGGGAAATAAAGCCAAGAAAGACAGGGAGCGACAAACACTGAAGATGAGAGAAGGGAGACTGTTGGGAAGCACCTGAACCAAGGAAACAGCTTTATTTATACAGTCTTAACAAGGTTGCATAAGTGTAAGTGATACCGGATTTTGTCTTCTGTGGGTTCTTGGTCTCAGTGATTCAAAGAATGAATCCACAGACCACAGATCCATGGTTAGACAGGATTTATTTACAAAAAAATACAAAAACACCAAAGGTCCTGGCAGAGAAAAACCCAAATCAGTGGGGATAAACCACTCTCTCTCTCTCCTTCTGTTTTTCCGTCTCTCCATCTGTCCCCAGGCTCTTTGTCTAGGGATATATATATAGGTGCATGGGTTCCTTGTACATGAGGCCCAGAAATGAATAGATACAATGCTTTCCACTGGGGCACGGTGAATGAATGTATTAATGAATGGACACAGCCCATTCAAGTAATTGAGCCTTAGGAAACTTACATGAAATTGACTTAGGAGTGAACAGGGAATCCCCATTTCCTATACCTAAGTGCAAGGGGAAGGCAGGGCCAAGGCACCAGCATCTCTGGCTACTAGAGCCTGGGAGGGGGGTCCTCCCTTGGCTACCCTCCAGCCCGCCTCTGGTTCCCCTGCCAATTGCCGCAGCACCAACACTGCTGAGGCAGAGGTGGCGGGTCCTCCAGCTCAGCTGGCTGGGGCACCGCCTGTCCTGTATCATTAGTACATGGATAGAGCTCATCCTTGAAGAGGAGAAAAAGTATGCAGGGGCTCTGTGGCTTCAGGCAGGTGGAAAGAATGTTAAAGAAGTGGTTGTGGGTTGCTCCCAGAGCATTTCCCAGGCTGTGGGGGCCCTGCCACCCACAGTCCACTCCCCACAGGAGACATTCTGACTGATACTTTCCCCGTTTCCCCCTTTTTAGTGCTGATGTCTGATAAGTTTTAACTACTACTCCCGCTTTATGATAAATATGGACCTGAGGTTTGCTCAGAGGGCTCCTCTCAGAGTTCCTCAGTCCCCTAACAGGGACTTTGTGTCAAGCATCTTCATTCCTTACAGCTGATGATCTCAAATACCTTCACCCTGACCTGACGCAGAAATAAGAGAATAATAATATTGGGTCGTTTTTTAAAACTACCATAAATTTAAAGTATAAACATAAATAGAACTGAATTTTCCTATTCTAATGCTCTTTGTGTTTGAGCTAACTCAAATAGTGGGAGATATGTTATGCTTCTTTCCCATTTCCCTGGCCTTAATGGGTAAATCTCTTCAGTATTTTCCCATTAAGCTCCTATTTACATGAACAAGATACATACATTTTAGCATGTTAAAGTATTCATAGTATTCATCAAAAGTAATTATATTGCTCTTAATTTTTAAATTTTTCATTCTAGATGTTACAGGGTTACAAATGTCTTGGTACATGAATTGCTAATTGCTTTTGTACAGTTTGAGTTAAAGTTATAAGTATGCCCATCACCCAGATAATGTGCGTTGTATCCATTAGGTGTGAATTTTCCTTTCTTGCCGCTTTCCTCCTGCCTGCTTTCTGTTGAGTTTGACTACCATATAAGCATATGAGTGTTGATTGGTTAGTTCCAATTTAATAGTACATGTGGCATTTGTTTTTACATTCCTGTAATACTTCACTTAGAATCATCTCCTGTTCCATTCAGGCTGTTAGAAAAGGTATTCACCATTTTTTATTATGGCTGAATAGTACTCCATGGTATGCATGTACCACAGTTTATTAATCCACTCATGTATTGATGGGTGTTTGGGTTGATTCCACATCTTGGAGATTGTGAACTGTACTGCAGTAAACATTTGAGTGAATGTGTTTCTAATAAAATGACTTTTTCCTCTTTGTGTAAATACCCAATAGTGGGATTGCTGGATCAAATGATAGGTCTCCTTTTCTTAGAGGAGTGACTTATCACAGATATTGGACGAGTTTGAAGTTCCAACAATGTATAAGTGTTCCTTTCCATATCATGCAAGCATTTTAGTTAGGTGATGGCTCATTGCTGTTTTGACAATAAGTTGTATAATTTATCAAAGGCCTTTTTAATACTGTTGGAAATAATCATATAATTTTTCTTAGATCTCATAGACATGGATTTTCTGATATTAGCCATTTTTGTCTTGTTTAAATAAATCTTTTATATACCTTTTATGTTTTGATATTTTTAGTTTTTTGTATCATATTTGAGTATATTTAATACTTATAGATTTCTTTTCTGCACTATCTTCATCCAATTTGGGTACTAATGTTGTACTTTGTTGTAGCAAATTTTAGAAGTTTTCCTTTTTTTTTTTTAATGCTTTAAGACAATGTATGTATTATTGGGATTATTTGTTCTTGAAGGCTGGATGGCATTCTGTGAGACATTTGAACTTGGCGTTTTGATTAAATAGTTCCATCAAGGTCATTCCTCTCAACCAAGGTGACTTCTGCTGTACTCTGCGGTGGGCGCTCTGCACTCTGGATCAGATCATTGCACCTATGGGCATGCTGGCAAACTTGGCTTGACGCTGAAGTGGCTGCTGAAAGAGGAAGACACGACCAACTTGGAATTGGAGACCAGCGAGGAGGTGTTCGTGACCTCCATGTTTGACACCATGGGCCTGGGTGAGAACCTGCTGCACGGCTTCTAAGCTGACAATGGGAAGCCGTAGTACATTTTGAAAAACTACCAAAGAGTTAAAAGGGAATTTTGTATATCAAGTTTTAATCTATTACCTGGAAAATACTTTGTCCTTCCGAAGTATCTTGGTAGTAATTGCTGTGCAAGAGAGATGGTGTCATAGTTGACATAGCTGCATCCAGACAGAACATCACTGGACACCCCACAGTAAGACCCAGGCAAACTAAGTGCAGTTGTAGACAGCACGAGCAGTACGCAGACTCAGTACTAGCTAGTAGGGAAGAGCAGTGACTACAGTACTACTGGACAGTCTCGGGGCTGGAGTTTGTGTATTGAATCCCACTGGAGTTATTTTCCTTCTCTTGAAAAATGACATTGTCTAGGAGGGAGCTGGATAAACTGAAACCACGGATAGAGAAGACAGTGAAGAGAGTACTGGATTTCTCAGAACCCATAGTGGTCACAGCAGGACTGAACTGTGTGGGGAAGGGCATGGACAAGAAGGCAGCAGATCATCTGAAATCTTTTCTTGATTCTACTCTCTGATTTGTGGACAAACTATTTGAGTCTGCAGAGGAGGGCCGAAGGTCTAGGTCAGGGGTCCTCAAACTACGGCCCACGGGCCACATGCAGCGGTGTGAATTGTATTTGTTCCCATTTGGTTTTTTACTTCAAAATAAGATATGTACAGTGTGCATAGGAATTTGTTCATAGTTTGTTTTTTTTTAAACTATAGTCCGACCCTGCAATGGTCTGAGGGACAGTGAATTGGCCCCCTGTTTAAAAAGTTTGAGGACACCTGGTCTAGGTACTCCAAATCTAGCAGTGACAGGAGCAGAAAACGAGAGCTAACGGAGGTGTTTGGTGATGACTGAGATTTCCAAAGAATCTTCGGCAGTAAAGAAGTGATGAACACCCCGTTTTGAGGAGGTGGAAGAGCCAGAGGTGATCCCTGGTCCTCCATTGGAGAGCCCAGGCGTGCTGACTAAGCTCCAGATCAAACATGATGATGGAAGCAGCAACAGGACAAATTGAGAGAAACTGAGCTTCATTAGCCTCCCTACACCTCAGTCAAAGACTCCTCCTTCCCAACTAGAGCGACTTCCAATTGGCAATACTATTCACCCCTCCCAGGCTGCCACTTTCATGGATGATGCCATTGAGAAAGCAAGAAAAGCAGCTGAACAAGCTTGAATCCAAGTCCAGCTGGCACTGAAGCCAGGAATTACTGGCAATGCCAACACGGTTGGCCCGACTAATCTCCATGCTAGGGGCATTGCTCCCCTGAAGGTGGAGTTAAAAAATCAAACTCGACCTACGCCACTGATGAACAGTGTTGCACTGTAGATGTAGCAGGCAAGGAGACTGAGCTGACACATTGCATGTCTACTCTTAAGGCCAATATTCATGCTTTGAAAGGGGAACAATTCAAGCAACAGCTAAAAGAAAAGCCATCAGAAGATGTGGAGTCCAATATGTTTTTGACCCCCAGGTTTCATTTGCCCCTTCCCAATGTGAGAGGCAAACTTCTAAATTCCATGACAAAGGGAAGTTTAAGATTGCGATTACAGAGCAAGGCTCAACTGGTGAAGCTGCAGCTCAAAAAAGAGGCATCCATACTTCAACTAGGCTCACCCTCATTGCTCCTAAAAAAAGGAATTAAGGGAAAGAGATATCCCTGAATCTGAATGGTGGGACTTTTACATCCTCCCCAGTGGCTTTGACCTTACAGAGGAAAATCTCAAGGGAAAAGATTATTTTGGAATCATAAATCTTGTTGAATATCCAGCCCAGCTTAATCCTCCAATTGACAATGACACACCAGTTACTCTGGGGGGTGTGTCTTACCAAGAAGGAACAAAAGAAACTCCGGAGGCAGACAAGGAGAGAAGCTAAGAACTACAAGAGAAAGTCAGGCTGGGCCTGATGCCTCCTCCAGAACCCAAAGTGAGAATTTCTAATTCGATGCTGGTATTAGGAACAAACTGTTTAAGCCCCCCCCCCCCCAAAAGTAGAAGCCCGTGTCAAAGCTCAGATGGAAAAAAGACAGAAAGCTCATGAAGGGACCAATGCTGCCCAAAATTTACAGCAGAACAGAAAAAGTTCAAGAAAATTAAAAAGCTTAAGACATTTCACAGGGGGTACACATATCTGTATATAGAGTTCAAAATTAGGGCAACCCAGTCAAGAAGTTCAAGATTGAGGCCAGTGCTGGGCAACTGTGCCTTACAGGGGTGGTGGTGCTGCCCAAGGATGCCAACGTGGCAGTAGTGGAAGGGGGCCCCAAAGCCCAGAAGAAATTAAAGCATCTTATGCTGCATCGGATAAAGTGGGATGGACAGACATCTAACACTAAGGGAGATGATGATAAGGAATCTGAGGAAGATGTGAAGAAAACCAAGTCATGTGTACTAGTCTGGGAGGGTACAGCCAAAGACTGGAGCTTTGGAGAGATGAAGGTCAAACAGTGCCCTGCAGTGAACATGGCTCGTAAGCATTTCAAAAAGCATGGGGCTGAACACTACCGGGACCTTGCACTGAGTGAATCTGTTAGAGTCCACTGACTGAGACTACTGTAAGCCCTTCCTCTCCCCCCTTGCCTTTGTCTCCTCAGTCATCTCCCTTATTCTACTTCCCAGCCCACCCCCCAGGTGTGTGTGATCTCAGAACTGTGCTGAGCAGACATTGGGACAAAGGGAGAATACCCTGCTCCCTCCCCGGTCAGCCTGGTGTTTCCCTTTATCCCCCTATGTGCATATGATTGCGGAGTTATTAAAAAAAATTCCATCAAAAATGTTTAATCATTGTAAGGAATTAGTATGTTTAAACGTTCTATATTTATGGGGGTTAACTTCATTTTTTAAGTAAACATGAGCCTTGATTTGGATTAAACTGGTCTTTCCATTAATGTATTTTGCCTGATCTAGGATCCCATCCAATGTACTGCACCGCCTTTCATTTTCATTTATTCTTAGGTTCCTGTAATTTGTGACAGTTGCTCAGTCTTAGTTTTTCATGAACTTGAAAAATTTGGCAGGGTATTTCATAGGACCTTAAATTTGTGTTTGTTTCTTTTTCTCATGATTAAAGTGGGGTTAGAGTTTTCTAGAAATAATACCATAAAGGTAAATGTGCAGTGGGTTTTCTCATGTTATTTCAAGGCATGTATGATATGACATTACTGATACCAACTTTGATCGTTGGGTTAAGGTAGCGTTTGTTAGGTATCTTTGCTATAAAGTTATTTTCCTTTTATCTACTATATTTGTTTTCAGTGAGTCACTGAATTTAGTCTGTTCTCAAGGGGGTGGAAACTTTTGAGCTCTGTAGATTACTAGGAATACTCTTATCAGGAATGTGTGTGTCTTTTCCCTCATGTAGTAAATTTGTTCATATTAGTTGGATTTAAGTATATTTATTTTGTATATGGAGTTATAATCTGATACATTTTTTTAATGTGTTCGGGTTGTTCCATATTGGCCACTGGAGCTCTTTCAGGTTGTCCTGTGTCTTTGTGTCTTTTCACATATCACCATGATTTTATTTTTAGAGCACATCCTTACCTTCCTGGCACTAGAGATCTCAACCTCGTCTTGTATATTTCAAGCCTCAGCCCTAAAGTCATCCATTTTTGTCAAAAAACCCATTTGATAGAAAATGGCATTTTGAACCCCAGATCTCTACATTGGTCAAGATCATTGCCACTAGGGTGTCATTGTTCCTAGGCCTTCTCAAGGGACAGTTAACATATGTATGACCACTAACCCTTGTGTACACACATCTTCATATCAAGGTTTATGAATGTAGTATACCTTTGTACGTATATTCAGATAAACCTGAGTTCATA
Source organism: Perodicticus potto (assembly GCA_963574655.1). Classification (NCBI taxonomy): domain Eukaryota; kingdom Metazoa; phylum Chordata; class Mammalia; order Primates; family Lorisidae; genus Perodicticus; species Perodicticus potto. Next base: position 13,895 of record CAUYRH010062078.1, read on the forward strand.
CTGGTGTTTTATGGCACCTCAGGATTCATTCTAGCCTTCTCATATGCTTATCTATAATATCCTTTTCTAACAGGGAGGAAATAGGGCACCCTTCATTTTTCTTTGTCCATTTTGGGGGAGCAGGCAGAGTACTTACTGTTTAGGAAATGGTCAGGGAGCATTCTTTCCACCTGCCAGAAGTCCTGTATCCCATGCATACCTTCCTTGTCAGCAATTACAGTTTTTCCTCTTTAAGGATGAACTCTACCCCATGCGCTAAGTCTTATGCAACCTTGTTAAGATACTGTATAAATCCAGCTGTTTCCATGGTTTAGGTGCTGGCTGCGGCCATCCGCTGCAGCTGTCCTCCTGACCCATCCTGTCTCTCATCTCCTGTCTTTGTCTCTGTCTTTCTGGCTTTATTTCTCCATTTCTCACCATTTCCACTCAGGTCAACGCTCCCTCCTTGTGCTGGCTCATGAGATTCAATCACAGTATATATAAAACATGTATTTTTTTACCCCTAATTTACTTTCAGTTATTTACTTATAATAAATGCATACTGGCTCAGCGTCCATAACTCAGCAGTTAGGGCACTGGCTACATGCACCGGGGCTGGTGGGTTCGAACCTGGCTTGAGCCTGATAAACTAACAAAAGAATGGCTGGGCATTGTGGCAGGCGCCTGTAGTCTCAGCTACAAGGGAGGCCGAGGCAAGAGAATTGCTTGAGCCCAAGAGTCTGAGGTTGCTATGAGCTGTGATGTGATGGCACTCTCCAGAGGGTGACATAGTGAAACTATCTCAAAAAATTTATGTGCATAATATCACATTTTGGGAAAACGAAGAAATAAAAGGACAACTAGTTAGACATTTAAAAATTCTCTATTTTTGTGGGGAGAAAACCCCACAACCATAGCCAAGAAGAGTGCCTACTCATGAAAATGTTTATAAAGGCCATTTTTGATAGTCATGATTATCCTGCAGAAATCTCATTGGTATTTGTTTTACCTTTGTCTGGTACCCTAGTTGTTCGGGTTCTTTGCTCAGCATGTTGAGGCAAATATTTATTATTGCACAATGAGTGTTTGTTTACCATGAAAGTAAATGTTCAGTATTAAGGATAAAGTTTCCTGGGATGCTGCTATTCTACTGTTGATTCTGCCATTATGCTTCAAAAACTCTGCTTCATCTTGATAGCAGTGATAATCACTGAAAATGAACACATAAATCCTTTTCTAATAGTTTAACCTTGTTTCAGGTGGCACCTGTGACTCAGTGAGTAGGGTGCCGGCCCCATATACCCAGGGTGATGGGTTTGAACCCGGCCTCAGCCAAACTGCAACAAAAAATAGTCGGGTGTTGTGGTGGGTGCCTGTAGTCCCAGCTATTCAAGTGATTTTTTTTTTTTCAATAAGCTTGCCAAGACCATTCAATGAGGAAAAGAAGTGTTTTCTAATAATGGTGGTGCGGCTAGGGTGTCTGTAGCTCAGTGGCTAGGGCGCCAGCCACATACACTGGAGCTGGCAGGTTCAAATCCAACCCAGGCCTGCCAAACAATGACAACTACAACCAGAAAATAGCTGAGTGTTATGACAGGCTCCTGTAGTCCCAGTTACTAGGGAGGCTGAGGCAAGAGAATCACCTAAACCCGGGAATTGGGGGTTGCTGTGAGCAGTGTGATGCCATGGTACTCTACAAGAGTGACAAAGTGAGACTCTGTCTCTAAAAAAAATAAAAAAGTTTAACCCAGTTTCATAAAGCATGTAATGTTAAGTAGGAATTGTACCTTTCAATTCAGTGAACCAAATGTGTTTGGTAATATTTTTTTATTTCTGTAAATAAGTACAGCCCAAAGTAAAAAATAATGGTTTTGTGAATAATTATGTGAGGAATAATAGTTCATTTTAATATTTCTACTCCTAACTCCTTAAGCCCTTATGATACCTATAAAGAAAAAACTGCAAGAAAGCTTATATAGCATCTTGAATCAATGCCCCACACTTAAAAGTATTGTTTGACATCTGGCACCGTAACTGTGTTATCAGCTACTGGATGATAGGGTAGAAGAGATGGGGTGGGTCCTAGGATAACACTAAAGTATTCCTTGAGACACGATAGCATAACTCAAGGTCAGTATTTACTAGTGCTACCAAGTTGCGCTCTGCACATCATTTGGTGATGGCAAATTTTATGTTGAGCCTGTCCAAGTCTAACTGGACCTGCCCCTATTGCCATTATATTCATCAGCTTATTAATCAAGTAGCAGTATAGATAGTAACGAGTGGATAATACATAGAAGGGCATTTATCTTGTCCTCTTGATCCCAGGGCATATCCTCTGATATGAGCCCCTTATAGATCATTCACAAAGGATACTGATACTTTTATTCTCTGGACCCATTTTGAAGGCTCTATTCTCATCCCTTCAGCAAAACTTTTCCAAAATTTCTAGTTTTATTGCTTCCAAGTCCCCCAGTCTGGTCCCCTTCAGCATAGCCAATTTATCCACTCTTCATTAATGCGTATAGGTCCTTACCTCAAGCAATCTTTCCTTCCACTAAAATGAGACATACTTGAGTTATGCCCACGGGCAGTATTCTTCATTATTCTTTAGGCATTAAAATCCTGTTGCTGGGAAGATTCCCCTTTGGCTGGTGCTATTGTATTGTACACCTTCATCTGTAAGCCACGCTCATGTGTTTTCTTTATTACACTTAGGGAATTCTCAGATTACAAGAGAGGAAGCTATATGACTGCTGTAATCATGATAAAATATGGCAACATGCTTGTGCCTGCTCACATTTTTCCTGAGTGTAGTCTGGAGAGTCCCTTCAGAGAAAGGTCATCAGAGTTGGGTGTCAGAACCTAAACAGAGCCAGAAATGCACTCACATGGTGAAGAGGTGGCCTGATGTGTGGAGTATCAGGATCTAAGTGGGTAAAAAGGCATCCGTGCAGTGGCTGTGGGGAAAGGCAGCCTGGTATAGGATATTAGACCTAAGAGTGAGGAGAGCATCCTTCCAAAGTTTGTTAACCTGTGGACTTAATTATCTGGTGGTTAGATGGGCATTTGGTGGTTACTTGGTGGACGATAAGTGTCAGTAGCTCTAAGTCTGATCTCAGGCTTAACGATCTCTGGATACGCCATGCTATGTTATTTTACCTCTCATGTCTTTGTCTTCTCACCTATAAAATAGTTGTAGCAGCTCTTGTAGTGAGTGGATATAAGGACCACAATGTCTCAAGTTGGGCATATTTTATATTATGAATTTGTAATAGTAACTGGGCCTAATATTTTAAAATGTTATAAACCAAAAATAGCATGAAGGTCAATTTTTACTAAAAAGGCAATAGAATTTAGAAAATTTTAATTATAATATGACTAGATCTATTATATTTTCCAAATTAAAATACATTGACAAAGAGAACAAATGATTAATTATAGAAAATGAAAAAAAGTCAATATTGCATAAGTTTAATTTTTTAAATATCTTATTATAAACAGAAATAACCAGATACTTGGAAAAAAGTAAATGAGAAACATTTAAAACTAGTCATCTAGGGTTTTTAAATTTCTTACATTTTCTCTGCAATTATACCCTTTCAATGATGGCAGATTGTTTATCTTGATCAGAAGTGATCATCTTTATAACTTTTAAAAATTTTAACTTTGTATTAAACAATTAGCATTCTTTTTACACCAGTGGATTAACAGGGTTATTTTGTGTCTTAATTTTCATTAAGTTTTACCTTTTGTAGAAGAAAGAACTGAAAAAATGCAGTTGTCTAGAACTTGGCTGTTCTACAAAGGCCTCTTAATCAAAATTGTATTTTTCTTTTTTACCTAAATAGTATGAACTTGAAAGGAATATGGGACTATTTTTTCTCTATTTACTTATTTAGGTTATCACCGATTTAGACTATGTTGAAGTATTTTTAAAGAGGGTACAGTTTCAAATAATATCACAGTTTGATCACCTTACCATTAAGTTAAAAATATATATATTCACATTTTCTGTACTAACATATAACTTTTCCATACAAAGAGTTTATTAAGAACTCAGTGTAATCACTGTCCCAATGTCAACGTGACATACCAATGTTGAAAATAATTTATGAAAATTCAAAATACTATCTTTTTCTATTACAAGATTGCTAACCATGTCCCTCTAAATGCCATTTTTAAATACCATTAGAGAAATGTTTATAACATGATGTCTTGGGGACTTCAGATTTTTCATTAAAATATTAGAAAGTAATATTGTTCTTTAGCAAATGTTTATTGATGTGTGTTCAAGACAAAACACAACATATAGACAGAATGTGTGTGTAGGGGTGGAGAGGTACGCAATGTGTCTGGAGGAAAAAGTGGTAATAATTTGAAAGCTGAGTCCTTTTTGCCAAGTCTGTTTGAAAGTTTGCACTTTGACCCTAAACAGTTCTAAAGCACATTTACGAGTGAGGATTAAAATGTGAAAGTGCAAGAGAGTATCAGGTGAAAACTTAGGCTTTCAATTCAATAAAATAGAAATGTTTGGAATTTTCTACAGCACCAAGTGTGTTAATACAGTTGGACATAAAACTTAAACATTTAATTGGTATCTAACACTCGCCAATATAAGTCCAACTTAGCAGTTTAAATGTATTAAGCTGAAACCAAACACAAAAGGAAACTTACCCCTGTAGCTTGGCCATGGTACTTATGAAGTCACTGTAACCGCCTTAAAACACAACTCGGGAACTCTTCCATCACTGTATTGAATCTGAGCTAAATTAAGTTGCTATTTTCAATTCTAAAGTACTACTAAAGATATAATCAGCATTCAAAACTTGTTTGTAATAAGAGTAATTAGTTATGTAATGCAGCATTCATCACAACATTGTATTTCACATACAGTGAAAATCAGGCATTGCCCTGCTGGAGTAAAACAGCAGAAATCTAACCAACATTTTCCTTGGTATGAAGAGGCACACAGTCATGAAAAACATTAATCTTCAAAGTTCCTGAAGCATATTTTCTAAGAGTTAATATCCTTAAATACATTTAATATTTTTCCATAATTATGATTATATATATTCATAAGAGTGTATAGATATATTCATAAGCCCATAACATGAACAAATGATGCATGTATTTTCTGAATTCTGCTTTTAATTTGATGAAAGGATATAGATATGGAAAGGCTTGTCACACAAAAGTGCTTAAATGATCAATTAGATTTCTTTTATTTCCATACTGCAGAAACTTAGGAAGAGATACCAGTTTAGGAAAATGGTACTATAAATAGACTGTTTTTGACAATATTAAATATTAAATATTTACAGCTTTTTTGGAGTTGTGAACTGTCCCATACGTATATCCAATATCCAATAACTACCTTTTTGAGAGGGATCCCAACAGTAATTCTTTCATTGGTGACAAGCTCTACTTTGTGTAGCTAGTTTATTTGAATTTAAGTTTGTTTAGGTCATTGAAATGAGAATTCCATTTTATGAGTAAGCCTCAGTTGGGTTTCAAGATTATTTCAAAAGTAAAATTCTGAAGACCTTGGAACTACACTTAGGGAATGCTGAGTCATACATCTTTCACATTTTTCACTGTTTACTCATCATATTTTCCTCCAATAATGGCTTGCTTGAGTGAATATATTTTTATAATCAGCAAAAAATCCTATATTTAAAATTTTATAGGCAAAAAGCTGAAAGAACTGGTCTTCGGAAAACTTCCTCTCGAAGAAATGTTTTTAAAGTCTTTCAAATAAAGAGAACCTAACAGAATTTTGCATCCACACAAAGAAATGGGTAAACGTGTATATAACAATAAAATAGTTTATTAAATTTTATTGTTATTTCTCAACCAGGAATAACATGGATCATATTTACCCTAGTCCACTAAAACTACTAACCAATAAACAAAATATATGACCCAATGATTTTATTTTTCTTTTCTTTCCTGTTTCAAAGTTTTAAAATATTAACGGGGTACAAATGTTTTTTGTTACATGGATAACTTGTATTATGCTTACATTGGGAGTGGCGTGCCCATCATACCCCTTTCCCTTCCCAACTTCACCCCTTCTTGGATTCCAATAGCCTTTACATCTTTTTGGGAACGTGTATACCCAAACTTTAGCTTCCAATTATTAGAAAATGCTTGTGGTATTTTTTTCATTCGTTGGATACTTCACTTAGCACAATGGAGTCCAGTTCCATCCAAGTTCTCTGCAAAAGACTATTTCATTACTCTTCATGGCTGACTCTAGTACTCCACTACATATACAGAGGGTGCCAAAAAATCTCTACATATTTTAAGATATTATCTAAGTATTACTTCTCAAAGTTGAATGGAAGGTAGGCCATCACTGGTCAAGTGTACCTAGACATGCTATGCACATTCATTTTTCCTGCAATTTGTATACTTTTGGAGAATGAACAATTTTAATTCCAACAAGATCTTAAAATGTGTATACACTTATTTTAGCACCCTAGTTTGTCACTTTTTAAAAAATCTTCTGATTAGATGGGCATTTACGTTGATTCTACATCTTTACAATTGTGAATTGTGCTGTGGTAAACATTTGAGTGCAAGAGTTTTTTGCATAAAATGGCATTTATTCCTTTGGGTAGGTACCTAGTAACAGATTGCTGGATTGAATAAGTCTACCTTTATTTCTTTGAGAAATCTTCATACTATTCTTCTTAGAAGTTGTACTTATTTGCAGTCTGACCAGCAGTGTATAAACCTGCTTTTTTATCTACAGCCACATCAGCCTCTATTTTATGACAAGGAAATTCATTTCATAGGGTATTTCAACCCATATTCTTGGAAATTTTTGTTAGTGTCTTATTACAATGAAAATATTAGGAATTCTCTTAAATAACACGCTGTTAATACTGTTATAGAGGGGCAAAAAGCTTTTAATGCTCAAAAATAACCTCTTCAACTTGTTCCTTTAAGGATACATCATATTCTTTAACTTTCTGATTTTTTTTTTTGTTTGTTTGTTTGGTATCATATTGAATGGTGTTTTTTACAAAAGACTTTTTGGCACTTGAAAAGCCTATTTTAATAAACTATTTCTTCTGACAAATGAATTTCAATTCCTTGATGTGAAGTAGTGCCATCAAATTCTATAGGATAAAAAGGGTTAAGACAAAGTTCTTGGCCAGTTGACATGAACACACTTATACATAAACAGTATTGTAGTTGCTTTGTTAAATAAAATCAAGAAATGGAATCTTCATTTTTCCTACCCAGAAATCATCAGTTAATGTTTCAGTTTACAAAAGGGGAAAGCAGATTCCAAAATATGAAGATTCCATGAAGCAAATTGATAAATGATATCGTATCTTGGCAATTGACATAGGTCATCTGTGGTTCTTGTATCTTTAAAAGTCTAGGTTAACCCAGGCAAACAGTGAACTTAAAGTATGGTGAAATTAGTGACTTTAGATCATGTTAGGAAAAAAAAGATCTCCTTCCCTTGACTTCAAGTTTTAGGCAATCCCTGGACATATCTTCCCTCACTAAAATTATCACACTTAAAATAATTTAGAAAATTTATATTTCACCTTAATGGTAAAATTTCAATTAAAATGACAAATTATTTGAATCTGAAGATCCTAAGCTGCTAAACCTATTGGCCATGCATCCGTTAATGAGTTTTATGGAGCAAATTTCAAGTAAGAAAATAAGGCTCTCAAATGAGTGGCAGTACAATTTATGACGTTTCAAATTCCTGGACTTGCTAACTCTCCTTGAGCAGCTCCTGGGGTGCCACAGACAATGTATTTTAATACACCTGCTAGAAATAGGTCATTAAAAGTGGAAAAGCACATTCAAATGCATGTGTCCTAATACCAGTGACTTTCTCTTAAAATTAAGAAACAATATAACAAAGGTAAAATAGATGAAAGGCAATTAAACTCTTAGGATAGTTTCTTAGATTAATATCCTAGTGGGTATAACAAAAGAAATGCTTAGGAAAATTAGCATGTCATTGATCAGGATGCTACTTGAATGAATAATCGTACACTATATTTCCTTAACTGTAAGCTGTTATTTCCTATTTGGAGATTGTTTTATTAAACTGGAACAATATCTCGATTAAAAAAAATACAGGTGGAAAGCATTTCAGGGATAATGCTTTTATTTTACATAAGAAGTAATAAAACCAAAGATGTAATTACCTTAACAGGACCACAATGATCTTAGCCATACAGGAAGAATAGGCACATGAGTTTTCTTAATTCAAGTTCACTGGTGATTTTTATTTTTATTTATTTTTGCCACCTATGGTTACAAATTTTCTTCTTTAGCTTGGCGATAATCTCATTTAGTCACATAATTTCAAAAAAACCTCAGACGATGCAGAGAAACATCTTATAAACCATGTCCAGAAAGATTTGCTCTTATAAATTTGAGACCAGTCATTTATATATTTTATTTTTTTTTAATCATAGCTATGTACAATAATGCATTTATGAGGTACAATGTCCTGGGTTTATATACAATTTGAAATGCAACAAACTGGTTATATTATATATAATTTTACCCTACTGAGTCCCGGATTTCTCACTCAAACTAAAAGATCATTTCTAAGGTTCCCGGATTCATCGTGACCTTCCAATTCATTTCCTATCTATAAGCCTCTGGCAAACCAAGTTTATTCATTTTTGAAAGTACTCTCAGACAAAGAATGAAGATTCCTTTGATGTTTTGTGAAGCAATATTAATAATTTGTTTGCTGAATTTTAACTTTGAAAGAATTTCATGTTTAGGTTATTGTATAAATGTCACATTAAAAGAGTTTGAAAGATTTTAGAATTATAGGCAAAGCATCGTATTTGGCTTAATAAGAAATCATTGCATATACAGAGACATTGTAATGCTTTTATATAAAACTTCAAAAATGTTTAAGGTGGCGCCTGTGGCTCGGTGAGTAGGGTGCCGGCCCCATATACCAACGTTTGAACCCAGTCCCGGCCAAACTGCAACAAAAAAATAGCTGGGCATTATGGCAGGCACCTGTAGTCCCAGCTGCTTGGGAGGGTGAGGCAGGAAAATCACCTAAGCCCAAGAGCTGGAGGTTGCTGTGAGCTGTGATGCTATGGCACTCTACAGAGGGCGATAAAGTGAGACACTGTCTCTTAAAAAAAAAACAAACAAAAACAAACTTTAAAAATGTTTAATGGATTTGTGCCAAACCACTGAAATACAGGGTGTATATGTTAAGTGTTTGATTTGTTTCTTTCTGTGAAATTATGAAGAATTCATTTGTTGTGATTTTTAACTATCCTGAAACTATAACTTTGTAAATACAAGAGAATGATCATGTAGTAAACACATTTTATAAGGTATCAATTCTTCAAAAATCTAAGAGTGGAACTTCGAGGTTTATACATCATATTAACTTACTTCCAGACCTTAACACATGTGAACTCCAGTTCTGTGGGATAACTATGTTCTTCTATGCGAAAAGCACAGAAATTTGGGGTGGAGAGTATGGGAAAATAAAAACGATCTCTTGCTAAACCAGAAACCCTCTCCACAAAAGTGGCAGAGAAATAAAATAATTTTATTGAGTAAACATTAAACTAGATTGTAATCCCATCACAGGTGATCCACTCAAGAAATGTCAAAGGCAGAAATCTTGTATCATATAGCCATGCCAATATACCCCATTGCATATATTAAGATATCAAGAGCAAGGACTCCTTCTCATCTAAAAGAAAAATTATCCTCAAATAATAGGACTTAATAGCATAATATGTCACACACAGTTCCTACAAAATTCACCTATTAATCAGGGTAGCTAACTATGCTTGTTAATTGTCTTCATCCAAAGCTTTGAAGAATAAATTTATATCTATGAATGGAGATGGGTTTGCAACTTGACGCCAGGTACCAGCAGCACTGTCATAGAAATTGGGAGATAGGGGCCCTACTTTCCTTAGTTACTTGGTTATCTTATTATATAATATTCATACAATAAGAAAAATGCAGAGTTTAAGTATATAGTTTTATAAGTTTTAACAAGCCTAAACACTTATGTCACCTAGAAGTCTGTCAAGAGATAGGGAGCATTTCTGCGTCTTAATTTCCTAATCCTTCAGAATTTAGAACCACATCTGTGTAAGTAGGCACTGCTCTGATTTTTTATTACCATAGATTAATTTTGTCTGTTCTAGAACCTCATGTAAATACATCACGTGATGTGTGCTCTTTTTTATGTGGCTTTTTAGGTCAGCATGTTTGACATTACTGTGATATATTTTATTAAGACTATCTCCTATTTTATTGCTTAATATCTCATAATTTTATTCCTTTTTATTCCAGTCATTGCTCAGTGGTAATTGCTATTAGTCTAATGTTCAGTGTTACCACATAAAGTATTTACATGTTAAGTCTGTGTTGAATTAAACTGTTAAGAGAGTTTTATAAAAGTCTTTATGTGGACTGGGTTTTCATTTAATTTCCTAGCTAAAGACCTAGGTGAGTTGCTGAATTGTAAACTTTAGGATATGCAAACTTCACATTTGAGTTACTGAAAAACTGTTTTTCCCGGTGATTACAACGTTTTACATGCACAAGAAATGTATAAGCATTCATTTGCACCATATCAAGTCAGCATTTGGTCATGCTAGTCTTTAAATTTCAGGCATTCTAGTACTTAATAAGCTGTGGGTATACAATATCTCTTTATAGTCTAAATTTTCATTTCCCTGACATCTAAAAATGTCAACATGAGTTCTTTGTTTTAGATAAATATGGAGGAGAGCGTGGAGAGCATGTGAGTGCGGAGCACAAATGTTATTTCCCCAGTCTATGGCTTGCCTGTTTTTTTGTTTTGTGGGTTTTATTTTTGTTGTTGTCTTTGTTTTGTAATAGTGGTTTTGACCAAAGGAAGCTTTGAATGTCAAGGAAGCCAAATACTTTCTTTGTCCTGTTTCTCTGCCTACTGTACTTATTCTGATATTTGGTTGGTCCTCATATTTAAGTCTATGAGCTATATATGAGCAATGCAGAGTAGGGGTGGAATTATTGTCTTGATTTATAGTTTAAGTGTATTGCTTACTTTCCAAATATTGGGAGATTTTTCAGGTATTTATTTTATTGATTTCAAATTCAATTCTATTTTTTCCTCAAAGAACATTTGCTGTACATTTACATTTATTTAAATTATGTTAAAACATTTATTTTATAGCCTAGCATATAACTTGTCTTGATGAACATTCTAAGTACATTGAAAAAACTATCTGTTCTGCCATAACAAAACCAATGTTCTATGAAGTTTGATATGTGCACATACACACTTACATGCTGCATGCTTATTTTTACCAAAAAACCACAATTTTGTCAATTACTGAGAGATTATCTCAAATATCCCACTACTATTGTGGTTTTTGTCTAATTCTCCCTTTAGTTCTTTCAGTTTTAAAATTATAGAAATTGATTTTGCTCTCATGTATATGTACATTTAGGGCAGTTATATCCTCTTGATTAATTGGTCCTTCTATTTATGAATGTCTTTATCTTTACAGTTTTTCCGCCTTTAAATATAAATCGTTTGGCCGGGTACAGTGGCTCACGCTTACAATCTTGGCACTCTGGAAGGCCGAGGTGGGAGCTTAGGTGTTGGACACCAACTGGAGCAAGAGCAAGGACCCCCTCTCAAGTAAAAGTAGAAAAACTAGCCAGGTGTTATGGGCGCTTGTAGTCCCAGCTACCCAGGAGGCTGAGGCAAGAGGATTGCTAGAGCCTCGGAGTTTGATTTGCCATTAGATTGACACCAGGGTACTCTAGCCTGGGTAACAGTGAGACTCTGTCTCAAAAAAGAAAGCATAAGACAGGATGATGATTTGTGGGGGAGGAATCTTGAGGGCATGCACTTGTGAGATAGTTTTTGTACAAGCTACAGAGCATGAAGCTGGATGTGATATAAGACACAGGACCTGGGGTGATTGAAAATCATGTAGATGTTGGTAGGGCTTGGTGGCTCATGCCCATAATTCTGGTATTTTCAGAAGGCAAGGAAAGGGGATTGCTTGCCTTTTTGTTTTATCTGGACCCCACCCACATTCAGGGGTATCTTCCCCACCTAGTCCCCCATTTCACATGCCAATTTCTTGTGCAAACACGGTCCTGGACACACCCAGGAATAATGCTTTGCCAGACATCTAGATATCCCTTAATCCAGTCAAGTTGGCATCCAGGATTAACCATCACAGATGTGTATTAATAAAACTATAACATAGGTTCAGCGCCTGTGGCTCAACGGGCTAAGGCACCATCCACGTACACCTCAGCTGGCGGGTTCGAATCCAGCCCGGGCCTGCCAAACAACAGTGACGGCTGCAAACAAAAAATGGCCGAGCATTGTGGCGGGTGCCTGTGGTCCCAGCTACTTGGGAGGCAGATGCAGGAGACTCGCTTGAGCCCAGGAATTGGAGGTTGCTGTGAGCTGTGATGCCACTGCACTCTATCCAGGGTGACAGCTTGAGGCTCTCTCAAAAAAAAAAAAAAAAAAAAAAAAGCAAAAAAAAACAAACTATAACATAAAGGTATGTGGAGCGTCCAAGTAATATGTGCTCCTGAAAATTGGTAGAAGTGCAGATTACAGATGCATGGCACAGGATTTAAATGAGGAAGATCAAAGCAAGATATTGTGAGTTAGGGAGATAGGAAGAAGATATTCCCATAATGTCGGGGGAAGATACTCAAGTTAAAAGATACTCTGGAAGGCAAGGGTAGAGAGCTTATCTAAATGGAAAACCATCTTGAGGAATTGTGTAGAAGGAACTATTATAATCTGTAATTTAAGGAGTCCATGTGTTCATACTGAACTTAAGGCATTATCTTACCAATGCTTTTGAGAAACTGGACATTTTTAATTGTCAGAATTGTACATTAAGTTAAAGGCTTGTATTCTGCCAAGGCACTATCAATCAGGCATATTTTGGACCCCCAAACTAAAAAACTTGGGTAGTTTTAATTACCACCTAGAAGATGTATTAATGTTGCATCAGGTTATCTTATAAACATCCTCGTAAAATGATCTTTGTCATCCTGTTATGGCTCTGTAAAATACATAAATCTATGTAAGAATCTAAACATAAATTGATCTTGCAAAGAAGCAGAGAGTTCAGTATTTTAGCGATTTGGGTTATAAGCAAATCTAGCAAAAGAACTGATACACAGTTCTAGTTATACACTGTGACTAAAAAGCTGATAAAGAAGTTTGTTGGCTTTCTCATTGCTGGAGGAAGAAAAACTTAAAAAGTTATAGATTAGGTTTTTTTTTTTTTTTTTACAGGCATATAACTAGATACTTCAGAATTTCAGAAAATCAAATTTTCAAGACAGATTTTTTTAACTTAGATCTTAGTAGTTAAAATACACCTGCAACCCTAAAAATATCATCAAACTAGTTTTATTAAGACAGAAATAGTTTATAGCTCAGGTAGAAAAGAGATGATCCTATATCATTAACGAGCAAAATTTCACCTTGTTTATCTTTTGAAGAAGTAACATAAGTCAGTTCCTTTAGTATTGATTTTGAAGTTTTATCATTAGGGTTTCAATCTACAACTCTAAACCCATAGCTGCACATCATCTGTCTTCCTCAAAAACTCTGAAGGTTGAGTTCATTAGGCCATGAAAGGGGAGATGTGTGCTTCCATCATTCCTGGACATGTAGAAACCTAAGAAAGTAAAAGAATGTTTAGGATCAGAGTTGTATTTCAGAAGATAAGATTCTAAGACTTTGGAGTTTGGACGACTTCTAGTTCAGCAGAGGATTTTTAAAATCATATGTGTATATCTTGGTTATAGGGGGAGAACAAAGAAAGAGGGGCTGACATAAACAGTTAAATTATGTCTCCTTAATTAGACAAGGAGCTTCAAAGGTAAGGAACTGTGTCCTAACTTACTGTTATAGCCTCAATTATTCAAAATGCCTGAGATATAATACTTAATACCAAAAATACCAGAAATGCTCAGTAATATTTAAATAGACTTATAGTAAATATATTATCTGAGTGTAGACTATAAATTATGTTCATTTCTCTACCTGTAAAAGGTAATTATATTAAAAAGTCAGTATTATTACACTTCACATCAGTTCCTGTTTCTCACTGAGAAAAGTTTAAATAATAGTCATAAGCTCGAGGTAGACAATGCTAATTTTTTTTAGTTAGAGCAAGCACCAAGCATCATGACTCATTGGTCCTGTCTCATTTCTGGGTATTCTAAGCCCAGATACCATGTTTTTATCTGAGGTTTTGGTAATAGGCCATTGGCATCAAGTTGCCCTCAACTCAATTTTTTTAGTTGTGAACTAATCAACAATCTACTCCTTTGATAAATCAGTAACATTTCATTGTTCAAGTATCCCACAATTTATCCACTCATAAATGGATATTTCTGGGTTATAATCCAAAGAAATTATTTACTTTTTTTTTAACTCAAATTGTCTAGCTTTAGCCTTTTGGAGCTTTTTAAGTATATTATCTGTGCTATTTTAATACATCTCCAAACTTCTGGAACACTTCCTTGTTTTCAAGCACCATACAATACTCCTAACTCATTGGGTAAATCAACCACTTTGGGAATTCCTTTTACTAGACAATGCATGTTTTGCCTTGTTATTTACTTAATGGTGTTTTATTCACTTGCTCATGGAACAAAAGTTTCTAATTTTGATAAAATTGCATTTATCAATTATTTTCTTAATGGATTACCCATACAGTGTGGCATAAAACAAACCTTTGACACATGACACAAAAGATTTTCCTTTTATGCTTCATGAGTCTTAAATTTTAGATTTCAGTATGATTTCTATCGATTTAATTTTTGCATAGGTTTAGATGTAAGTATTGAAGTCCAATTGGCCAAGCACAATTTGTCAAAAAAAAAAAAAAACTTGCTCTACTTAACTCCTTTGCATTTTTTTTATAAATGAAAGACCAACTATTGTCTGTTACTGTTACTTGCTGTGTGTTTCCTTTTTCCCATAACACAGTATCTTGATTACAGCATGTCAAGCTGAGCACTGCACACCAGTTAGTTCCTAACGCTAGGAGAGAAGTCCAATTATATGGAGGATAGTAAAGATAGTCACAATGCCAGCAACTAAGAAAGACATTTTTGCCCACTGTATCTTTGTGTTAGAGTCACCAAAAAAAAAAAATCCTAAGTCAAATCATCAGTTTTTCCATTGGGTGGAAAAACACTTGGTTCACAAAAGACAGAGAAAGAGCAGTTTCGATAGTGGACATCAGTTCCCTTGTCTCTCCTGGCAGCCAGTGCAGGGCAATTGGCCTGTGAGCACCCCTCTCATGCTGCAGTAGAAGGATGCTGATACCTCCTCTGTGAAGTTTAAAATATTAAACCCTGGCAGCATGCCTGAGAGTCGGGCATAGACACAGGCTGAATGGAAAAGTACCCACTGAGTCTGAAACAGAGAAAGATATCCCCCCACAACTGTAAACTCAGATACTGCTTTTGCTGACAAGATTTTTAGTAAGTCCTCCAATATTATTCTTTTTCCCATTGCTTTGGTAATTCTCTGTACTTTCCTTTTCTATATAAAATTAGCATAAGCTCATCAACACTAAAAAAAAAAAAAACCCAGCAAATTATGTAGTTTACATTCATTCCACAAATTGGTTAGGGGAATATTGACATCATAAAAATGTTGACTGTTTCAGTTCATGAAGTCAGTACATTTATTCATTTATTAAACTATTGTTGATTTCTTATTCAATGTTTATAGTATTAATATGCAAATCCTATATGTATTTAGTTACCTTTACAACTAATTTTTCTCAATGCTATTGTAAATATTACTTGAAAAATCAACTTCCAATTTTCATGACTCTTATGCAGAAATACAATTCAGTTTCTTACATTGACATAACACCCTGGAACATCCGAAATTATTTTAATAGATTTTGGTCTTTTTAATAGATGATTATGAATTGACATGCAAGTATCAGGCCTTATATAGAGATTTGTTTTTATTCTGTATGGTTTTTTTTTGTTTTTATTTTAATGACTAGGACTTTCAAAACTAATGACGGATACCATCTTTTGCTTGATTCTGATCTTATAAAAAGTTTTTTTTTAGTGAGTTAGCTGAGTTTGTTGAATGTGTGCTTTATCACTTTTATAGTGTTTTTTATTTCTACCATTTTCATTGGATTTTTACTTATAATTTCATCAATTTACAGAAATTACACTTGCATGTCATTCCCCTTTTCTGTAATGGTATTTTACATATTAATCATAGTTATGTGAAATTTACAGTGAAATAATTACAACTTCTGTGTCTAGTTGATTCCTTTGTCTTAGAGCAATCTGATGCTTTTCAGTGTGCCTTGTAACTGTAGCTGAAAAGTAGTCATTTTTTATAAATCAAAGTTGACTTACTAATCTCTTCTATTTATGTTTTGAGCATAATACCATATTTGATTGCACCAGACTATAGTGAATCTCGAAATATGTATGAGTCTTCGAAATTTTTCTTGCTTTGGTAATTCCAATTAGTGTTCGTTACTGATATGGACCTCAGATACATTTAAGTAGATTTAATTGTTCCTAACAATATAAAATAGTTTATAAAATTATGACTTCAGATTCCAGTGTGGAAATATGAACATCTTTCCTCCTCTTGGATCAATGCTATTATGTGTGCAAATAAAAGTTGCACATAGTACAATAAGGAAGAAAAATATGATAATTTTGCAAATTATTAGAGCTTCCTAGATGTCAAGAAATCATGCAAGCTTTTTAAAAAATGTTTTAATCAGAGACTAGAGGAAAATCACAAATGAAAAAGCAGAATGGTAATAAGCACTTTGTTGAATATCTAGAACAGGGGTCCTCAAACTACGGCCCGTGGGCCACATGAGTTGGTGTGAATTGTATTTGTTCCC
>CAUYRH010062080.1:0-15717 GCA_963574655.1 Perodicticus potto
TATTTTTAGATCTCTGAGTATTCTCCAAAAGTCTTCAGTTTGCATTCCCACTAGCAGTGTAGAACCCCTGCTCCCTTTGGTCTCACCTCTCCCCTCTGCTTTGCCATTTCTCTCCTAACCCATCATATGCATGCTAAGCTCCCACTGTGTGCAACATTCTTGATCTTACTGTCATGGAACTTACAAACCAAACAGGAAATGGGGAGACATACACAAATCCCGGCATCGGTAAACTCACGGTGCCACAGAAGCTCACGAAGTCAGGGCTGTGGAAGGAGAAACATGAAGTGCTCTGAGAGCCCCTAACAGGGACACTGGATGGTGACTGTTGGGGACCAGGAAGCTTCTCTGGGATGTGACAGTTCAGCTGAGATTTGGAAGATGAGAGGTGAGTGGAACGGGGTGGATGGGCTCAGCAGGGGGGAGGGTAAGTGTGAGGCCTTGAGGAACAGAGGGAATGCTGGTGTTGCTGGAGCCCAGAGGACCAGGAGAGGGGCAGTGCCCAGGGGGCTGGACAGCTGGAGCCAGCAGGACCATGAGCTAGGAGGCGTGTGGAAGCCACCCGGCCACACAAGGACACGCTGGTGTGAGCGATGCCGTGGAGAAACAGGAAGACAGGTGCACGTTAGCAGGATCGCTGTGGCTGCAGGTGGGGAAATGGATGGAAGCCGGTGAAGGAGGCAACAGAGCAGACGTCAGATCACACGCAGGATGGGAAGGTGGTGCTTGGCTGAGCGTGCCTAGAAGCCCCTTCCCCAGGATTCACAGTCACGCCAGCCTTCCGGATTGGGTTCAGTTCCAAAAAGCCTTGGCAAATTGAGACTGCAGAGCTAAGCCCGAGCAAGGCCCACAGGTAGAGGCTGAGACTTTCTGGGCGTTCCCGAGGGGTTAGTAAGACTGATTTCTTTTGAAGAAACATGGACTTTCCCCCTCCCCACCCCCTTATTTTTATGAAGGCATCAATCGTTTGAGTCAGTTGGGAATGAAACTGTTTTTGTGGAGAAGGTTTCCGTGGGCACCTGAGTAGGAGTTGGGAGGGCTGCTGTCAGGGAACGGTGGACCATATGGTGGTCTGTTGTGAATGTGATCTGTTTTTTGTGTTGTTGTTAAACTTCCTCTTGTTAGCATTGGGCTGGTTATGTAAGAGCTTGAGGGTCCATATGGTTTGTTGCATAAGATGCCAAAGAGGAACATGGTTTTCTGCTGCCCTGCAGCTAGTCCAATTGTGAATTTGGAAAACATGTGACCACACTGTTATATTTGTGCCGTGGAATTAAGTAGTCCCGGACTCTTATCTTAGTTCTACCACTGGTTGGCTGTGTGACCTTGGGCAAGTTACCTAACCTCTCCGAGACTTAAACCCTCTGAGACTCAATTTCCTTTTGTGAAAACTGGAGGGAATAGTACCTACTTCACAGAGTTGGTAAGGAGATGCAGAATTAATAATACTAGGTACAATTTACTAAGTACCCAAAATTTGCAGCGCTGTGCGCTTTACAAATAACAGTTTTGTTTAAACCTCACGGAAACCCTTGGAAATAGCTATCATTATCTTCATGTTTTATTATAGATGAGAAAACTGAGGACAAAGTGGTGGCTTCCTCTATCTGCTAAGAAACCACAGAGCTAAGTTGCAAATATATATTCCTGCCAAGAAGAACCACTATTATCGGACCTTGAAGCTCAAGTGCTGGTAAAAACACTATGCACACAACAGGTGCTGGATAAATGTCGCCCTCCACTATAAGCCCCACAAAGGCAGGGCATTTGGACAATTTTGTTTCACTGTAGTATTCTCAGCATTGAAAACAGTGGCTGATGCAGAGTTGGCGTTCAGTAATAATCTGGGTGCTAAACAAACGTACTTTGCCTTCTGTGGCATTGTTCTCGCCTCTGGAGGTAGACCCAGTTGGGTTTGAATCTCAGCTCTGCCATCTCCCAGCTGGGACAATGGTCAAGCCAGTTAGCCAGTTCATTTCCCAGCATAGTATTCTCGTGTCTCTATTGGGGCTGAGAGATAATTCCGTCATACTAACTGTCCCCTTACCTGTTCTCAGGATACACCCAACCAACCTTCTACCCCAGGCTTATTCATCTACATCATACCCAAGTTAGCACAGAAGAAAACCCCAAACAGAAAACTACAGCAGCAACCTCACCTGTGCGTGCTGGGGCTCCTGTAAGAACTTCTCCCTAGTAATACAAACATATGCTAAGAGTAATACGCTGCCTTTACCAGAGGCTGTGCATCTCAGCAAGTGTGTCCCTGAAACATGGGGGTTTAGCCCATGGCACAGCTGCTCACTGGCAGAACTGGCCAACCTGTAGGAAGTCTGTACTGAGAAGCCTTCTCAGGGGTTATCTGGCTCAGTGGCCAAGAAGGCCACGACCCACTGGTGACGTCTGCAGGGGAGCAAAAGGGGCTCACTGGGGCTTCAGCGCCATCCTGGACTAAACCGACCTTCCCATATTTTAGAGCTGAGGAAACTGAGGCTCTGACGTGGAAAAGTGACTTGTCCGAAATCCCCAGTAGGTCTCAGAAGCAGCGGCACTGGGCTGTCAGTGCTTCTGATTCTGAGTTCAGGGCTGTCGCCCGACTCTTGGAACCTATAAGTTCAGACCAAGCGTTCACCAAATGACAGAAAGAGGGAAGAGAACTGACACAATGGGGCACCTAGCCAGGCTGGGACTCCCTCAGAGATGCTTTGAGAGGCATTTTCCTTCACCCTGTGAAGTGTGCAGCATTACCCTCATTTTACAGATGGGGAAGCAGAATCGCAGACAGGGTGTGATTCCCCAAAGGCCCCAGAGCCAGAGAGGGAGGCCTGACCTGTGTCCAGTATTGGGACCCGTACTCCAGGGCTACCTGGACACTCCTGCTGCAGATTCTAAGATCAGTGTCCCTGCCCTTCCACAGAAGGAACTAGCTATGAAGCTTTGGGCAGGTGACTTGACTTCTCTGAGCTCCAGTGTTTTCATCCATAAATAAGGACAAGCCGCATACTTTTTAAAATAGAATGCTGTGAAGATTAAATAAATCCGAGTCTGTAAAATCATGAACACAGGGCCTGTTCCAGGGAAGTACTCTGCCAGTGCACTTTCGAGCTGTTTCAGCCTCACCCACCCCGCCCACCTGCGAGCCTCGGGAGCGACAGCACCTTCCCTTCCGTCTGTGTGACGGGCGCCTTCCAGGTGCCAGGTCCTGTTCTGGAAGCAGAGTCCTGAACGGTATACGGAGTACAGAAACAGACCCAACCACGCCAGCCACCTTCCAGTGCACCGACAAGGCAGACGGCCGGTGTGGCCCACACAGGGCCCCAAGGCAGCAGCCAGCCTCAGCCTCCTGGCGTCTTCCCTTCATGTCTTGGCAAAAGGCCCGGGACTGAGGCGTCCCCATTCCTCTCTCCTGTCAACTCAGCAGAACAAGCTGTTTCAAGAGAAGGTGGTTCCCCTAGAGAGAATGTTCCCGCACGCCCTGGAGACTCTCGCCCTGCACGTCCTGTGGGCTGTGACCAGCCCTGACAAGGCCCGGGCCCCACCCTGCACAGCCATCCTTTTCAAAGTCCGTGTCCCGCCAAATCCTAAGAGGTAGTGTGTGGTCTGGACAGCTGCTGTCTTGTGGCACAGTCCCCTTGGCTGGCGACTTGGGACCCAGTTCTTTGTATGCCTCGGTTTCAGGCCCTTTCAAATGAGACTGGTAATGAGCCACCAAGTGTTTGGTAGGAAGGTTGGAAAAGACCCTGGAGACTCCCCTACCTCATTCCCTACGCCCTCCCCCAGTGTCTGCAGTCTGACCTCTGGCCCCTCCACCCCCAGCACAGACCCTCTGGCCAGGGTCACAGTTGTCAGTGTAAATGGAAGCGCTCTGTCCTTGCACAGTGCTCTCTGCCCGGTCCTCTGATTCCCTTCCTCCCCCTCTGGCCACTCCTTTCATTCTCTCTGGAGAAGTTCTTTCCCTGCTCCAGTCCCTAAATGTTACAATTTTTCCAAGATTTGGTCCCCAAGCTCCTTTCTCCTCACTCCACACCCTCTCAGGGCGACTTTGCCCCTGGCTTTAGGTATGAGTCCCGTATTCGTGCCGTAGTGCTCGGCCTCAGCCCCGCAACCCTCTCCTGTGCCTGGATCATCTTTCCAGCTTCCCTCCGGGCCTGTGGACCTGGCCGTCTGACGGCTTCCTCGGCTCATCTCTCTGCAGGACAGCACTGCCTCTGTGTTCCTCCTCATCCTCGTCCACCCTGCCCACCTGTGAACTGAGCCTCCAAGAGCTGCACCAGCTTCCTTCCACTGATGTGTGATGGGCACCTTCCAGGTGCCAGGTCCTGTTCTAGAAGCAGAGAGCACAGCAGGGGCAGGACACGGCCCCTGCTCCTGTGACATTTACGTTTCCTCTACCAAGATGTTCAAGGACCTGGGGCTCACAGGACTTCCTTCTCCCTACCCTCTATGGTAGACACCAAGGTTTGCCAAACCCTCTATGGTAGATGCCAAGGTTTGCCAAACTCTCTATGGTAGACGCCAAGGTTTGCCAAATCTGCTTTCATAACTGAATTGGTTCCCTTTTGCCGGATCATTTTCACTGCTGTGACTTAGTTCAGGCAACTGCTTCCCACCTGGTGGTCTCCTGGCCTCCAGTATTGCCCCTTCCCATCCATCCCACACTGCAGCCAGAGCAATATTTTAAGAACCCAAACCGTCACTTTAAGGATGGTGTCTAAGCCACATGGCTGGACAGATGTGAATCAGGCAGGCAGGGGTCTGCAAGCAGGACAGAACCAGGAGGTAATGAGGACTCTGTCTATGTGTGTGTGTGTGTGTGTGTGTCTACCTACCTACATACCTACTCATCAGTCAACAGATGAACTTTAAGGAACGGGCTTCCAAAGGTCTAGCTAGACATGTTTAACATCTGTAAGGGAGGTCAGCCAATTGGAAAGTCTTGGGCAGGAGCTCAGCTGAATTTCTCAGAATTCCTTCTTTCCAGGTAATCTCAGGTTTGGTCTTAAGACCTATAACAGACCAGATGAGGACCAGCCAGATTACTATGGATAATCTCCTTTAGTTAAAGTCAACTGATTGTAGATGTTAACCATATGTGTAAATACCTGGATTAGCGTTTGAACATCCGGGTAGTAGAGTGTACCCAAGGTGACAAATAGAACTAGCCATCCCAGCAGGGCACTTGGGGACCAGATCCATAACTATCTTTCCCCGCCCCACTTCAGGGATCAGTCACCCCTTGCATTGTGCCAGCTGGTCTCCTGCCACCCGTCCCTGCACACACCTGGGATCTTCCCCACCCCTTTCCTAGAGAACTCCCATTTCTCTCCAAAACCACTGGGATGGACCAGGCACCATGGCTTGCCCATGAAATCCTAGCATTCTGGACGGCTGAGGCAGGAAGATCCCTTGAGGTTAGGAGTTCAGCCTGAGCAAAAGCGAGACCCTGTCCCTACTAAAAATAGAAAAACTAGCTGGGTATCATGGTGGGCACCTGTAGTCACAGCTACTCAGAGGCTGAGGCAGGAGGATCACTTGAGCCCAGGAGTGTGAGGTTGTTGTGAGCTAGGCTGAGGCCATGGCACTCTCGCCTTGGCAACAGAGTGAGACTGTCTCAAAACACAAAACAAAACAAAAAAAAACATGGAGGTGTTTCTTGGGCTGACTTCCCTGCCCAGGCTTGCCCAGGCTCCACCACTCTGGGTTTACAAAGCTCCCACTCCACTACTCAACTGAAATGGACACTCTTTGCAGCCCGAGAGGCCTGCCCAATGGTGTGTGAAGAGCTCTCAGACAAGAACTTTCTGTCACATCACTGGGTTAGGTCCGGCCTGACACAAGTCTTGATGATCTTATTTACTTGTATATAACACTCCCCCCACCCCACACACACTAGAATGAAAGCTTCAGGAAGACAGGAACCGTACCTGTCCTGTTCCGTGCTGTATCTTCAGACCTAACTGTCCCTGGCACATAGCAGGTGCTCAACAAATGTTTACTGAGCAAATAAATTGATACTTGTTTCAATAGGTTCAACAATAAACATTAATTAAGAAGCTCCTAAGCAGGTGGTGCCTGTGGCTCAGTGAGTAGGGCGCTGGCCCCATAGACCGAGGGTGGCGGGTTGGAACCCAACCCCGGCCAAACTGCAACAAAAAATAGCTGGGTGTTGTGGCGGGCACCTGTGGTCCCAGCTACTCTGGAGGCTGAGGCAAGAGAATCCTCTAAGCCCAGGAGTTGGAGGTTGCTGTGAGCTGTGATGCCACAGCACTCTACCGAGGGTGACAAAGTGAGACTCTGTCCCCAAAAAGAAAGCTCCTAAATTCCCTAAGTTCTAGGTACTGTTTTGGACCCTGGAAATATAATTATCAAGAAGCGCATGGATTTATTCTCATTTATATCCTAAGGAAGGGATAGCAGTAGCAGTCAGGTAAACACATGAATAATCAGGACAGGGAAAACAAAAATGTGATAGGACTGAAAGAA
Organism: Perodicticus potto; assembly: GCA_963574655.1. Classification (NCBI taxonomy): domain Eukaryota; kingdom Metazoa; phylum Chordata; class Mammalia; order Primates; family Lorisidae; genus Perodicticus; species Perodicticus potto. The sequence goes on from CAUYRH010062080.1 coordinate 6,484, forward strand.
TGAAGGAAAGGGTGAATGAATAAATGAATGGCTGGAAATATATGCATGTATTTATACGGAGTAGAACCTCTGTAAGTTGACCACCCAAGGGACTGTTACAAACCGGTCAACAAACAGAGGAGGTTAACATAAAAAGCGGGGCCCACGGTCTGTGTGTGTCTATATACGTGTTACCCTTCTTCAAAGGAAAGCTCCACAGTGGGAGGGGAGGAAGCAATGGGATGAACACTGGATTCGGAGCAGGAATCAAGAGGTCCAACTTGGCTTCCTGCTGTTCATGTGCGCCTGGCCCTTCGAAATCTCAGTTCTCTGGGTCGTGATGCAGGGATTGTGGTGACTGCTTTGTTTCTTGCTCAGGGCTGTCATATCACAAGAGGCAGCAAACCCAGAAGAACTCAGGGACTACCCAGCCTTGTGCAAATGCCAGAGGTCATTGTGGTGGAGATTGCAATCATTGCAAATGGAGCACTTTAGCACCACAAGTTAATTGCATTGTTTAGTTGGAGAGAAGCAGAAAGGAATTTTGGCATGAGAAAGACCTGAGTTTCAGTTCCGTGCCAGCCACTTATTGGTGAGTTGCGTGACCTTGAACATGAATTCTTTCACCTTTCCAGGCCTTGGTTTCCTGATCTGTGAAAATGGGGTGAACATTTATACCTCCCTTATAAGGCCATAAAGGCAACAGTCAGGTTTAAATAAGATAATCCACGTCAAGTGCTTGGCACAGGGTTAAGCCCACATGAAGAGCTCAGCTAGCATTAGCTACTAATAGTGATTCTGTCAATCATTGGTGGCTGTTCCTAAATGGAGCCATTCACGGTTCAATTTCTCAAGTCTTGCTTTTCTGCCAGGAAACTTCCCCGAGTCTTTAAGCACTAACACCTGTGATTATGCAAAACCACAATCAGTGTTCATATTCGGAGCATAAACAAATGAGGACTTTGCTGTTCAATACCCTCCCTGCCAACTTTTCAGAAAATATTTTCTGAAACAGAGAGAGAAAGAGATGAACTCTTCATTTCTGTAGCAAACAAGAGTTGCTGGTTTTATGACCATATATCCCTGAAATCCCTTGTTTTTTTCATGTAATGCAGCTTAGAAGTTCCATAAAGGAGTCATTGTCAAGAGAAAACACAGCTGGTGCCCAATTAGAGAGGTGATTGAGACTAATCGGCCGGCAGAGCTCTTAATTAAGCTGGACTGCAAACTGCAGGAGAGACGGCGGGTGGGGAACTGCACACATTCACGGAAAGGCAGTGAATGAGATGGGTGGAAGACTGTCTTCTGAAGGCAAAAGGTCGGCCCCTTCTGTTACACATGAATTTATGTCTTTAAAAGCAGGCTCTGCAGAGGCTGACACCTGATTTTGCCTTCCTCCAAACCTCTCTGTCTTCCCTTCCTGAGACCTCTATTTAGGTATCAGCTCCCATCTTATTGTCATCACTGGGCTGTGAGAAGGTTCTGACAGAGGAGGGGAGGCCTTGCGGGGACCCCCTGTCTGCAATGCTCTCCTGCCCGGCTGTCATTAGAGAGCAGCCACACCCCATTGCCATCCCACTCCGGCTCATTCTTGCCCACTGCTGCTGCCTTCTCTGCCCCCCTTCCCTTCCATGCCCCCAGAGTCTCTGTCTCACGTCAAATACCCTCCACGTAACAGCTCACCACCCTGCGTGCCCCTGTCTCCAGATCTTAAGTGGAACCTATATACCTTGCTCTCTCTGTGGGGATGGTTTGTTTTTCCCCATTCCACACACCTCAGGGCCGAGAAGCGGGACTGGGCTTCCTTTTTGTCTTTTAGTGCTACCTGAATCTTAGACCCCTACCCCACTGTGACATGAACACACACAGACTCTAAAGGAGGTGCTGGCCTGCTGGGCGCTGCTTGCGAGCCGTGTGCACCTGCTTGTGAGGCAGGTGAAGCGGAGCAGGGGTTCCCAGAGTGTAGCCTTGGGACTGGCAGCTCCAGGAGCACCTGGGAACTTCTCAGAAATGGAAGTTATTGGACTCCAACTTGGACCTACAGAATCAGAAACTCTAGGGGACAAACTGGATGTTGCCCTTTAACGGCCCCTTCCCCCGCCCTGCTCTAAGCGAGTCTGCTGGCAGCCTGAGTGGGGAAAGCCGTGCTAAGCCAGTCGGGAGTGTGGGCTCTAAAGCCCGTCTACCTGCGTTCAGCCCACACCTCACCTGCGACACTCCTTCCTGGTGCAACCTTGGCCAAGTTCGTCTCATCTGCGCTGCTTTCTCCTTCTCTGTAAGGTGGGAATAAAAATGACACATCCCTGTGGGGCATCAAGAGAGAACTGAAGAAGCGGAACATGAAGAGGGTCTAGAGCAGCGCCTGGCACTAGTAACTCTCGGGAGCTGTGGGCTGTCATTGTCCCTGGCACCTCCCGTCCTCCTGGCTGCCGTCCTCAGTGGCGTTCAGGAGGCTGTCCACAGCTCCCCACCGTGGAGACGCGTGGGCTTCCACACACACCCTTCTTGGAAGTCTTGTGTTTCATGTTTCCACATTTGACTATGAAAACATATCATTTACCAGCCCCATATCCTGGTAAAATTTACACCCCAGGAAGCTGCACATACTGAACCAGGGGCTTGCAGTTGCCTTCCACAGCCCCCTTTCCTCCCCAGGAACAGAAGCAGCGCCCCATCTGCAGTACCTTTGACCTCCCCAGGATCCGGGACCTTGGCCTTAACTCCACACCAGCAGCTGTACTCACCTTGGCTGTTACCTTGGCTGGAGACTGCTATGCCCCTGGGATCTCCAAGAACAGAGCCTGATCTCTGCCCCCTCCAGCTTATCTTTCCAGCGCTCTCCTCACTCTGACTCTTCACCTTCTTCTGAGTTCCAGGCTCCCGGACCCCCCCCCCCCCCATCCTGGCCCTCCCGGCCTTTCAGAGCCCTTGGGCTTCTCAGCTTCACCACGTGCCACCCTTCTCCCTGGCACCCTGAGATAAACCTTTGTGTCTTTATTCTCCCTGCAGCCCCACTGACTCATCCTCAAGGAGGCACTTTCTTTCTAGGTGGATGTAAAAATGAACGAGGTTGTTTTAAATAGAGAACTAAGCCTGGGGCCTGGACCATGAGAACTGCCCCAGAAACATCAGCTGTGACTCTTACCGTCAAAAAGCAGAGCGGCCACAGGCTGCCTCGTAATGTGTCTGCAACCGCTTGGATCACTCCTCCGTGAGCCACTGTGATTCCGAACATCATCCTTCATCACAACAAACCCTCGGCTTTCATAGAGAAAACAGAGGCAATGAAGTGGGAACTTCCCAAATAACTTTTGTCCAAATTTACTTGCAGGTTTCCTTTCTGCAATCCTAGGTCCACATGTGGAGAGGACGGAGCCAGCTCTTATGCTGATGCCCTGCTCCAGAAATCCTCGCAGGGGTCTTTCCTGATCACGTCCCTCCTGTTTTAGAAGTGTTTAGAGTCTATCTTTCTTCTCATTGTGGGGATTGGAGGGCAGAAGGTGGGGTGACCTCTAAGACCTGGAGTTTGAAAGTCATTCATTCATTCATAAGTTCCTAGGAGGAAGGGGTCTGATTGGAAGGATGGTGTGTATCAGGACAGCCAGACCAGACCTTTTTCCTTTCCCCAATAGATGCCCTTCCCCCTCCCATGCTTCTCTTGCTCCCCAACCCAGGTACATCCAGTGGCCAAAGCTGGGAAGATGGGAGGACTGGACTGAAGCCCGGGGGTCAGGCCATCCTGGCTCCGTGGAGGGAAGAAAGAAAAGGCTGGTGAGGGGCACTGAGGCCAGCTTCAGGGAGGAGGGCAGCAGGCCTGCCCTTGTGGATGCTGTGCCCATCTCCCGGCCATGTGAGCAGCTGATATACAAAGAAAAGTCTGTGTGCTTCCCCCACCTCCAGACAGGCCTCCCTGGAACCCGGCAGACAGACAGACGTTGATGTTTCTCCTCTCCAGACATCATCCCCGGCCACCGCCGCTGACTCAGCCTCCCTGCCTTTCCCATGGGTGGGGCAAGCAGGCAGCCCTGGGGTTGAAAGTGCAGGTGACACCAGGGCTAAAGTCACAGACACCTGCAGATACGAGGCCTTGGGGTTTTTCTCCCCAGACCCTGGGACATTCACAGATCTCTTCTCTACCCTTCAGTCATCCCACCTTCTGGCTCCAAACTCAGACGGGAAATGGGGATGTAAAGTGCTTGGTGGTACAGCAGATGAAGGGGCCTACGGGGGGACTGGCTGGCTTCGCCCTGGAGGAGGAAGAGGACTGCCCACCCATTCAGGGAGGCCCTGGCGTTCTGGCTGCCACATGTGTTCTGAGGACCCACATCCAGATGTTGGGCTCATTTAGCCTGTGAGCAGGACACGCACCAGAGTTCAGGTCAAAGAACATGTTTAAGGCTGGTGTGGCGGCTCTCGCCTATAATCCCGGCACTCTGGGGGGCTGAGGCGGGTGGATCTCTTGAGCTCAGGAGTTTGAGATCAGCCTGAGCAAGAGCAAGAGCCCGTCTCTATTAAATATAGAAGAAAAACTAGCTGGGTGTTGTGGCAGGCACCTGTAGTCCCAGCTACTCGGGAGGTTGAGGCAAGAGGATCACTTGAGCCCAAGAGTTTGAAGCTGCTGTGAGCTACGATGCCACGGCACTCTACCCAGGGCAACAAAGTGAGACTCTGTCTCAAAAAAAAAAAGTTTTAGTACAGAATAGTGACATATTTGCCGTTACACCAATGCAGTGACAACATGTATGTATGTACACACCCACACATATACACTTTTCTGGAGAAAGGAGTTCACAAAGGTCAAAGTATTTAGGGATGTAGAATATCATTTTGCAGCCCTATTTCTATCACCTCCCTGGATCTCAGTTTTTCCTGTGAAATGCAGAGCTTGACGCTTCCCACAGCATTCCACCTCCAGTTCCACCGGTGTTCTGTCTGACCATCGCCGACCTTAAACATTTGAAGGTCCCCGTGTATATGGTACACACCGTCCAGACTCCTCCCTGTCACCTCTGCTGCTTTCACCGTTTTCCACTTTGAACTTCTGGACAGCTATGCACCACTGTCCCCTTGTGCACAGTTGTCCAGCTGGGAGCACTGCCCTCCCCCCGACTGTTCCTGGGGAAGGCCAGCACTCCTCTGCATAGTCGGGGCCCTTTGGTTGGAAAGTATTCCCTTCCCTTCTCTACCCTGGGGTCTACACACAGCACAGCTACCAAATTTACAGAGTCCAATGCAGGGCCTCTCATTCAAAACTTGTTAAGAACTCAAAGAAGGCAAAATAGAGATTCAAACACACAGGCGCCCTGCTGGGCGCAGGGTCCTGGGGGCCTGCAAGGGCCGAATGCCTATGGAGCCAGCCCTGTTTACTTGTCCTTGGAGGTGAAATCTCATCTGCTTTTGAAGCTGTTCTTAATTCCCAAGACAAAAAATAGGAAGTCACAAAATAAAGCACTTGTTATGTTCTGGGCACCATGCCAAGCACTGTACAGCCCACCTTTCTTTTAATCCTCACAACTTCCCCATAAAGGAGGTGGGAATATGGTCCTCACTCTGCAGACGTGGAAACTGAGGCTCAGGACGCAGGTGGCACAGTGGGCATTTAAACCAAGGACTACCTGAGTCTGGAGCACACCCTTACCGACCAGGCCGTCCCATCCCTTCCCACCTCATAGCCTTTCAGTTTTGCCTCTGCCTCTAATTTCTTTTCTTTTCTTTTTTGCAGTTTTTTTTGGCTGGGGCTGGGTTTGAACCCACCACCTCCGGCATGTGGGGCTGGCGCCCTACTCTTTTGAGCCACAGGCGCCGCCCTGCCTCTAATTTCTGAAGGCTCGAGGCCCGGTCCTGCCCCTTCCACCTCTGGGCGTCCATCCATCCGCTCAGCAGATGGTGAGCCACTTCTGGTGCCTCGACTTCCCGAAGTGGCCTTCCTCCCAGCACAGAGTGGCTTCAGGTTTCCCAGGAGACATGGGCAACATGGAAACATCCTTTCCTTTGGACACCTGGGAATTATTGGTCAACTTCCCTGTGTTGTCCCAGTGTCTCCAGGTCTAGTCTATTTGGCCTGCGTCAGGTCCCTTGGGCCCTGTGCCACCCATTTGTGCCAGTGCTAGTCCAGGCTAGACCTTGACCCCTCACTAGCCCATGTCTCCCCCACCCTATCTGACACACGGCAGCCATCCTGCTTCTTAAAAAATTCAGGCCTGCCTGTGTCATCTCTTCGTAAAATCCCCTGCCCTCAGGCCCTTTACCTGGCACGGAAGACCCTGCCAATCCCTCAACTGGAATCCTTTCTCATGATCATCATTCATTAATTACTTGAAATTCCCAGAAGGAGTCTTGCTTCGTCATGCTCCCTGACTGTGCCTATGATGTTCTCCTACCTGGAGTCCCTTCCCAGCGCTCTTGGAAAACACTCCTCACAAGTCGAGGCTTGTTGGCATCACCTCCTCCAGGACGCCTTTCATAACTCCCGGCCCTTCCAAAGGCTGCGGGATGTACGGGCTTCTCTTCTGAGTGTCTGCACCTTCCCAAGCTCACCTCTGGTCCAACACGCCGTGTTGACCCCACTGGGCTCAGAGCCCTTTGAAGGCAGGGATGGCGTCTAATGCATCTCTGCATCCACAGCCCCTGGCCTTGGTACCTAGGAGCACGCAGTTGGTATCTTCCGAGCAGAATCTATAGATAATTATGATAATTGGGCTAAGATGCTCCTGATTCTACCCACCTGTCTGGCATCAGGGACCCACTGATATATCCTGGGCACTACAAATGGACGACAGCAGGTAAAGAACCGGTGTGAGGGCCGAACCACAGAGGACTCCGGAAGAAAGGAGGCAAGTGGACAGATTATCTCATGGGCCTGAAGATTCTGCATTTTTTTTTTTTTTAAACATAAGAGAGTATAAGTTAATTTCATATGAAACAAAGGAAAGAGTCGGGGGAAGAGATGAGAAAGAGAGAAGAGAAAGCTGAGAGCAGCGAGGGAGGGAAGATGGGGGGAGAGAAGTACGTGGTACCCCAAAGAGAGAAAGGAAGGGTCCTTTCCGTTAATGAAGATTCTGAGAGGCCTAAAGGTTCTGAGAGGAGCCTTACTTTCCCCACAGAGGGGACAAGGGTAAGTGTACAGCAGAACCTCTGTAAGTTGACCACCCAAGGGCCTGTGATACACTGGTCAACAAACAGAGATGGTCGATATAAGGGACTAGGCCGACCGTGCTGGTACGTACACGTGGTGTGTGTCCGATCTGTGAAAATTAGGTCAGCTTCAGGAGGTGGTGAGTGTAGGGGGTCAATTACCTTTGTATTTAGAAGCAAATAGTATTTTAAAATAAGGCACCTTATTTCAGGAAGGAAAAGTCATACAAGAGCGAAAATTGAATCCTAATCTGATAGGACGGGGCAGTCACTGACCACACTAATCCAAGCCCAATCGTGTTATAACTAGAATGGAAAGTCGGAGGAATGGGAAGTGGCTGTGAGAGGAGAGAGCCGAGCCCTTCTCTCCCATACTAGGAGGTAAATAAACTCACAGTGAAAAATGAGGAGAGATGTTCAAACACAGCATTTGGAAACATTGGGTTCAAGGTGGGGAGAAATACTGGACGTGGCTGTAGTACGTTTGGAGGTGCAGGGGCACTAGCTTTGTACAACTGACTTTTTGAGCTATGCATGTGCTGTTGGTAAAACACACATATAATTTTTAAAATACTGCCTGTGGTTTGAAAGAAGGAAATAGTTGCAAGGCAGCACCTCCGTCCAATCAGTCTGACTAATCTCCGGGAAGCACCACCACCTTGGGCAGTGCATCGGAGCCCTCTCAGGCCCTGAGCGGGGCTGGGCAGGGCCCCCTGCTCTGTCCCCAGCGACCTGGCCCCACCCTGCCCCGCACACACCCCAAAGGCTGCCTCCTCTGTGGGCACACCCTTCCTCACCCTGCCTTCCCAGATTCCCCTCCCACATTAACTGGCCTGGGACAAGTGTGCTTGTTTTGGTCCCCAGGGCAGCTCTGCAGACCCATGGGGGAATATCATATGCGCCTGCCCTCCCCTGCTCACAAGATTGGAGCCAGAAGCCCCGGAGAGCTATGGGACAGGCCCACCTCTTCCCTGCCATGGCAATGGGACCTGAGTCTGTGTCTTCACTGGGAAGATCAAGGTCTTCCTATTTGTCAAGAAGTTCATGAGCAAGCTTTAGCTAACCACCCCGCTCACAGTTCTCTCTTCTCTGGACACCCCTTCCCAGCAGCAGCGGCTACAGCCGAGCTAATGTTCACAGGTGCAGTGTGGCCAGCGCTGCTCTGAGTCACGTTATCACCTCATATGCCCCTACAGGGAGTAACGTGATTCCTACTTTACAGGTGAAGAAATAGGCTCGCTGAGGGCAACTCGCAGGTGAAATCTACCTGTGCCTCCTGCACTGTAGATCACAGCAGCTCAAAGACGGGAAGCAACGTGCACCCATGCTCACAGCAGTGCTGCCCACATCAAAGCCGGAAGCCAGTCCAGTACTCCGCAGTGAGGGAACAGAGACACACACTGCAATGTTCTCCACCTTGGAAAGCGAATTCTGACATGCATTATGCATGGACGGACCTGGAGGACATTATGCAAAGTAAAATAAGGCAGTTGCAATCGCGTACAACTCCTCTTACCTGGGGCGCCCAGAATAGTCAGATTCAGAGAGACGGAGGAATAGTGGTTGCCAGGGGCTGAGAGGAGGAAGGGACGGGGACTCAGTGCTTAAAGGGGCCGAAGTTTCACTTTAGGAAAATGAAAAAGTTCTGGAGATGGATGGTGGTGATGCTTGTAGAACAATGTGAAGGTTCTTATTGCTACTGCTCACTTGAAAATTGCTCAAGTAGTACAGTTTATGTTGTGTGTACTTTCCTATTAAAAAAAAAAACAAAACTCAGCTCGGTGCCTGTGGCTCAACGGGCTAAGGCGCCAGCCACGTACACCTGAGCTGGCGGGTTCGAATCCAGCCTGGGCCCACCAAACAACAATGACGGCTGCAACCAAAAAATGGCCGGGCGTTGTGGCGGGCGCCTGTAGTCCCAGCTACTTGGGAGGCGGAGGCAGAAGACTCGCTTGAGCCCAGGAATTGGAGGTTGCTGTGAGCTGTGATGCCACAGTACTCTATCCAGGTTGTTTGCTTGAGTCACTTTCTAACAAAAAAAAAAAAAAAAAAAAAAAAAAAAGATATAAACCATCTTAGGATGTATTACCTCAAATGAAATGACTACATTGAATAAGAAGA
>CAUYRH010062083.1:0-18405 GCA_963574655.1 Perodicticus potto
CAACAAGACACTCAAATTGCTTCAAACATAACATTTCAAATTATTATATTTTTGTCTGGAGTACAGATCTGAAAATGGTACAAACTATACCCAAATATTAAACCATGAATTAACCAAACAGAAAGAAAAAAATAATTCTCTTGAATTAGGTTTCCATTCTTCACTCCCACTTGCCTCTAACCATTGCTCATTGAAAATATGACTTATTTTTAAAGAACTGAGATTAAATTGTATGTTTTTAAAAAATCAGCCATTTAGGGTCACCAATTTATTGTAAAAATTTCCCATGTATTGTACGAATATTGTGCTATGATGTTGTTTAAATGGCTACCACTTGCATGCCAACTTGTAAGTATGTCATGCTTTTAAAAATACCTCATAGCTGCTGATGTATATGATTTTCTTAATTTAAATTATTGAAATTAATTCTTATTTAATAATTAAAATTAATCCAAAAATTATATTTTGTTTATATTTCTAATAATTTTTGCAGGATAAATTCTTAAAAGTGGAAATACTCTGTCAAACAGAATAAATATATTTTTTACTTATTTAAATAAATAATTTATATTGAAATTGCTGATGTTTATTGCTGAATTGCCTTGTTAAAGACCTTTTAAATTTATATTCACATCAGAACTGTAGGGAGGCATTGTGTTCTTATACCCTTGGCAACCTGGAAAGTTTTTTATTTGCTTTATTTGTTTTTAATTTTGATATGGAAAATCTAGATATTGAAGCTTCTTTTTGCATCCTTATTGACTTTTGACTTCTTCATTTATGTTTTGTTAACTCATATTCTTTGCCCATATTCCTATAGGAAACAAATAATTAAATTATTTCAATTGCAGTGATTGAAATAATAAAGTGCAACTAAATTAAATTATGCATTTAACCTGTTTCTGAATTACCTCAAGCATTGTATTGATCTTTGTTCTTCTTTCTCTGTGACAGCACTGTTTACAGTATTATAGCTTTATGATATACTCTTATAGCTGACAATGCTAGACACACATCCTGATTCTTCAGCTTCAAATTTTTATTTCATTTTTTTATAAATATATGGTTAAAATAAATTTTATAATTCTTTTTTGTTTGTTTGTTTTTAATTTTTATTAAGTCATAATTGTGTACATTGGTGCAATCATGGGGCACAATGTGCTGACTTTCTATACAATCTGAAATATTTTCATTGAACTATCAATTTTATAATTCTTAATCTTAAAATAATCTGGTATCATTTTTATTTTTGTTGTTGTATTAGATTTAATTATATTTATAAATTCACTTGAAATAATTCATAGTATTTCTAAGTTCAATTTTGTATGACAGGAAATACAGTATATGTCTCCCTTTTTCCCAATTTCTCTTGATGTCCTGCCATTGTTTTTAGTGTTATTCTTATAGGACTTATATCTGTCGTATTAAATATGTTTCCATATGAATACGATTTTCCCTTCTCCCAATACTGCATTTCTCATTGCTATATTCTACAAGTCAGTTTTTTTGTGATTAACTATTTAGTATCATCTCTACCTCATTAAAAATGTTAATTGATTTTTATAGCTTCCACTTGATTAACTTAAGTAATATCTATATTAAATATAGCTATTTAATAAATTTCACTTGTCTCCTTTAATATCTAAAACTCTTACTTTTATTACACTATTCCATGGGCTATAGCTTATGCCTAACTTTTAAATAACAATAGTCGTCATCCGTCCTTTGTTTCTCTTTGGCAATGACAACAAGGGTTGACATGTGTCATGTACTTATTTTGTGCCTGGAACTATTCTGAGCACATTTCTTTGTAGTCTTAAAACTACTTTATATATTAAGAACTACGTTCCTTTTCTTTTTCTTTTTCTTTTTCTTTCTTTCTTTTTGTAATGTCAGAGACAGTGAAGGCACAGAGAAGTCCAGTAAATTGCCCAAGGACACACAGAGCTCACAGCAGAGTTAGAAATTTGAAAGCAGAAAGCCTATTTTAGGACCCAGATCCTTCCCACAGTGTCTTCTAGGCAATGATTAAAAGGCTGATGTGAGCAATGGGAAGGAGTATGTGGCGGAGGAATAGAGCAGGGAAAAAAAGAACAACAACATATACTTGGTGTCTATAAATCCAGTATTTCCTTTATACATTGTTCATCTGTCATAAAGCGCTGTTCTCCAGGAAAACAACTTCTTTATGAATGTCATTTTAATATTATAATGTACCCAAAAAGTAGAAGATATTTTTCTTTTACTTCTTGAATTCTGATTTAAAATAGTCAGAGATTTTAAGCCCCTGGAAAGCATTTTGTCTTGAAATCCACCGAGTGGAGCCACAGGTAGACACTGAGAGGCAGAGGAGACAAAAGTTCCAAAGAGGTCACACCAACCTTCTGCCAAGGCCTGCAGAACGTCCCAATCCCTTCTACCAACACCCCCCAGTACCTGATGGGTGAACGACTGGCCTTCTCACAAAGGGCCAATGGAAAGAACTGAGTGAATAATGGCGATGATTAATTATGCACAGTGACTCATTTAATTCTATACCCAGGATCATGAAATCTGGGTGCTTTTCAGGGGAATGTGATGTGCAAAAAGTACATAGTCCGCGTGGAGTCCGGGAGGGATTCCTGCCACCTGATTAAGCATAAAAAGTCGGCCCGAGTAAAATTATTGGGAAGACAGGACCAAGGGAGAGAAACCAAGGTCTGAATACGTAACGAAAAAGTACTGCTTTAACTTCATGTTTTTGGCTTGCCATCTATCAATATATTCTACATAATGAAAGAGAAAAAAGAGAGAGAGAGAGAGAGAGAGAGTGAGTGAGAATGTAAAGAGGATTATATTGAGGGAGAAAGAAAAAAGAGAAACCTCTTTACTCCTTCTGGTACAGGGAAAACAAAACAAAACTTCGAATCTGGCCTCCATCACTCTATCAATGGAAGGTTCACATATAATATTAATTATTAACTTCGGTTGTAATTGCACTGAGAAGCCAACTCAGCCTTTGATATCATGTCCCAAAAGTCCTGACAGGAGGATTTTTATAAGTCTTCCCTCAGTGCCGTTCTTTACTGCACTTATTCCAATAAGCACACTGAAAAGCATGGTCGCTAAATACTGATTTGCCCATTCAGTAATTCTTAGAGCTGTCCAGGCCTTTGAGACAGCTATCCCCTCCCTGCTTGAGAATGAGGCAGGGTGGGAGACTGGCTTATTAGACAGGAATTGACAGTCATAGAAAGAAGGGCATGGCGGACCCCTCAGAAACTCATGTGGACCATTGTGGAAGGATTAGCAAAGGAGAACTCACTTCAGGAGGCCTGTGGGCATATCTCCACAAAGAACAGAGAACAGGAAGGCAGAGGGCGGTGGGGTGGAAGGCAGTCGATACTTTTTATATATTTTATTAGTCCTGATTTGGCATTCACAGTCTTTTCTCAATATTTTGCATCCATTTCCTTCCAATTCTTAAATATTTATCCCATTCAGGGCATTCTATACTCTATGATGGCTTGGCATGGGCAATGTTCAATCTGCAGTAATCTGTATGCATTTATATTGCGAGCTGCTCCCTAATTGGTTTTCATCCAAGTAATCCCACAGAGAATAAGGTTACATGCTGAAAAGGGCTGAGGTGAGAGAGTGGGTAAAAGGGGACTGGGAACTCTTTTCCTGGCCTGATTAGAATGCTGTGAGCATCTGCATTAGGGAGAGAAAGATGTCCAAATTTCCGAGGTGCTCCTACGTCATGAACAAGCACACAGTACACCCCAGAGCACACCCAACAAGCCAGAGAGACAAAATAATTTGGGGGCAACTCCGCCCATTTGTGGATAATGCAATGGCTGGCATAACAAAGATAGAATGTTAGGTTAACAGGGGACACGTGAAGGTAAGTGATTAAAAAAGTAATTAAAATTGAGAAAAATTAAGCATGTAGAAACCTATCATTTTGGAAGGAATGAGCTGCAGGCAAGCATTTTTCCTGTGTGTTTACAAATGAAGGCACCTTCGATTATGATTCGGATTGCTACTTTTTATTCTTGTTTTTGTCTTCCATGGGTCCCTTGGATATTTCTATTCATCTTCAGCAGCATGTCTAGTGTGGCAGCGGTACATAGTGCCCGTATGTGTATTTTTCTGAGTACGGTTTGTCCCATTGTAAATGGGAATAAAGCTTTTTTGGCAGGCCCCTGACTAGGTTTCACTAATACGATTTAAACGTCAAAATATAGAGACCTTGTTTTTAAGTTTTAAAATACATGATTACAATTTACCTCTCTGAAAAAAATTTATAGATTTTTGAATTATATAAATGTTGCATTTGTCTTTATTCATGGAAAATAGTGTTCATTTTTCACTTACTGGCCTTAGCTGGGCTGATGCCTTGATTAGGATAATTTGTTTTGAGGGCACTACGGTATTGACAACAGATTACATAAGGAGACTGGCACTTCTATATTTTCTATTATAAAATGAGAATACCATGCTTGGTCATCATGCTTGTTTTAAAAGTAATTATCGTTTTCCAAGTCCAATTCCCTCTCAGAAAAGGAATCCGGAATTAGTCTTTCTAAAACAGAAAAAGAGACAGTGGTGTAATTGTTCTTCCTCCTGGGAAATATGCTTTTCCTTAACTACATAAAGCAACGCAAAAACTTCTATAAATAATTGCAGTAACATCATGCTACGCCAAGTAAATAAAAAAACACGCCGTATATTTAGAATTAAGGCACGTTAAAACAACGTTTTTAAAAACACTGCATCAGACCACAAAATGAAACCATCCAAAAGACTCGTAGTGAAACAAGTAGGTATGACTCTATGGAATTTCACTATGAATTATCTTATTCTTTTGCTTTTATGTCAAGTGACTTACTTTATGATGGCTTAAATAGAAAAGTCATATTAAAAAAGAAAGACTATTTTTCCACCACGAATCTTAAAGGCTCAAAGGCCATTTAACTTAGCTCAGTCACCTAGTTTATTTTGCATTAGAGGAACTTCTCATTTAATTTACCAGTCCATAATAGGTAACTTTTTCAATATGGAGCTAAAGGTCACTATTATATGTAAGGAAAATTAAGCCGATGTTCTTCGTTGCCTTACAGTTCTCCTAGTTCAACTACTCCAATAAATGAACATGTACAACAAGCCGAAGGGCTTTTTATTACAAATTTAATTCATTTCTCTAGACAACTGTGAAATTTGCCATTGACATTAGTCATTACCCCAAGGCGAACTAAAAGATGATCTCAGTTAATAAATGATCCTTAACAAGGAACGTTCCTATCTCCTGTGATATTGGCACAGGCACATTTTATTAATGCAGGGCTTGCTTCCTGCCAGAACACCAGCATTCACGACGATTTGGTGTGCTTGTTTCCTCTTCCTGCTCCTGATATTAATAATTATGCAACGGGATAATTAGCAACACAAAGAGACAGTCCTATGAGCTTGAAGCTAGATTTTCAGCACGTTAACCTTCTGGGAAATAAAGAACAGAAGCAAAGAGTCTAGCCAAATAACCAATGCAGGTTGATTTCACAGTGTGTAAAAGGCTAATTATCTGTGAAAAGTCTGACCTCGAGTAACAAAATTACAGAAATGTGCAGGCATTTTATTTTAAATAAAACTCAGAGACACCGCTTCCTATTCTAAAGAAGCCTGATTAGCAAATGTATGAAAGAAGAGGTTTGAAACTTAAACAAAAATAAGCTCAGAAGGAAATGATAGTATCTGGGAATAAATGTTAATGATCAACCCAGACACGTGAGAATATAGGGTAAAAAATAAACTTCCACTTCCTTTCCCTACCCCCAACACACAGCCTTTACAACGAAAACACACACACACCCCCAGTGTATGACAGAAGTAGGTTAAGTGTATTTTGTTTACTGGAGACAGGCTACAATAAAAAGCAGAAAATATTACTACTTCTTTACAGATACCATATGTAATTCACTCTGATATAGGAATATTTATCCACTAGCAGTAATAACAAACCACAATTTTTGTCATGAAAAAAATAAATTGTATTTGCAAAAAGCAAACACATTACAGAGTGTGTAAAAATGCAATATTCCCATTTTCTAGTCAGAGTTCCAATTTATTGAAGTAACAGAGCAGAAAATGCACTGACAGCTGTTACATTTTATTGCGAATTAGTATATACGTTTTATATCCAGTGAGCAAATGCATGATACATTGTATTCCAGTAATTGCCACTGGCTTTCTAAATGGAAACCGAATGATCTTAGTGCAATTACACTCAGGAGAGTACATAGAACAACCTCCAGTTCTACATTATAGCACTGTAACAATACTAATATTAAGTATATTCCCTTTTTTCAAGAAAAAAATATTAACAGATTGAAAAGATCAAGCTGGATTTTAAAAATCAAGAAAGTAGTGCTCACATGATAAGTGTGGTTCCTCCTTAATCCTCAATGACCTTTTTTTTTTTTTTTTTTTTTTTTTTTTTTAATTTAAGTTACATGTATTAGGATATTGTATTTAGGAATGTTCGGGAAGGTTAAACAAAATTTCTCTCACTCAGTCCTCTCTTTCTTTGTTTATTATCCATATTTAACTTTCCATGATGTCTCCTTCTCCATTCCTCCTCTTAGCAATAGAATAAGAGAATTTAAGGAGGTGAGAATAGGGGGGCAGACAGATATTGGGATAGCTTAGAAAACGAGCTGTATGCTGAGTTTTCACTTTACCCCGCACAGCCAAATCACCCTTGATTCCCTTCCTCATCCTTCCCCGATAGCCTCAGCTCCGAGCATGCATGTACATTAGCTAGAGTCCTACCGAGAGAGCCATTTGTTTCCATAAGGGTTAACTCTGATTTCATAGATCATCTTGCTAATGCTTAAGACTATGGGTTAGCAGGTAAGCACACTCCAACATTCTAACCAGCTTCCCAGTCGGTTCTGAGTTATTAGAAACACATTTCTTGCATACATGAAGAAGTCTATTTTCTTTTTCTATTTTCGCAAACCTTTGTAATACACTTAAACCCTTCTTCTTGGTACCCCACCCTCTAACAGCTTCTCCACCGTCAGTCTCCGTGGTGAAGCCTTCAATAAATCCGGCTGTCTCCTCCCCTCTAGTGGTTACCAGCCCGCCTTGCAGCACAGGGAAAGCCGAGGTCTGCAGAAGACCTACACAGGGACATTTGTGCAATTCTTTAGGCTTAGAGAAAAGGGGGCGGGGGATCAACCAAGAAGACTATTGCTGCACAAAATAAAATAGATTAACCATTTAAAAGAATATGTTCGTGGAGACTACTGCTTAATCAACACCAACCTGCTGACACAGATTTGCAATTTGAGCTAGTTATTAGTGATTGAATTAGCAGCATGTCATAACTTGTATCTGGTTTAATAAAAGAAACGAATGCAAAAAAAAAAAAAAGTAAACCATATATAGTAGGACTTTTTTCTCTCCCCCAGGCTTGAACTGAAATCCCATGTAGCTACAGCTGGAAAAAAGAGGGACCACTCCATTTATACCCAGGAGGATTGTCCCAAGACAGTCTAAACACCCTTGCATAGGCCTCAAAGCATGGTCAGTGCAGTGGACCCTCTGTAGAAACAGCACCAAAACAAATGCAGCAGCAGAAGCAATGCTAATGACAAAACTAATGACATCTCTCACCCCGCTGTCAGAAACAATGGTGTAACAAAGAAAGCTGGTGGTAATGCCTTGCCCACCATTGCTACCCCTTCCCTCACAAATAAATGGAGCCTCGGCTAACTCCTACACTCTTACAGCTATTTCTAGCCCCAAAGATGTTTAGAAACTTGTTTGAAAGAAAATGCATTGAGCTGAATGCCAAAATGCAAAGCATATGCCCTTCTTGTTTTTCTTATAAATCTATATTCATCCTATGGGTTGAAGAATTGTACAATTTTAAAATGTAAGTTAAAGAATTCTTCTATATTCAATGTAACGTACAGGTAAACTTTGCTATTCCAGAAGTGCTTCACTGTTTTATCATAAAAGAAAATTAAGAATTAATTGTGGATATTAATCATGCCTAAAGGTACTGAAGTTTCTTCATGGATGATGAGGAATGGCGAACATGGACCATGCTCTATCTATAGTTATTTGGATTTATCATCCCACACTAGTCATTGAATTCTTCGATAAAAGGAAGATATAAAAATGTACATATGACTTACCTATCCTGAACTCCTTACTTGCTTTTTTAAGGACAGACATTTGACAGAATTAGTTTAATTTAATGTTTAAGTAAATGAGAAGGAGTTCACTCTTGTCCATATTGAGGAGTCGTTATTGATTAAAGAGGACAGAATGGGTTTCCTTAAAGAATTTCTTTTTCCTTTTTAAATTACAAAAGGGATATAGGTATTGATTACCACTAAATCGATAACTTTAAGTGTTTTTTCAATGACACAAGAATATGCAAATAAAATATAGAAATAAGGTGTAAGTTTCCCTCTCTGAGTTTATGATAACCCCAGTATGAAATCTTTCCAAACATCCATAGACAGCTAACGAGGGGAAATCAGATACACTTATCTTCTTCTTCACTAGAAAGGGGTCCTGCAGAGTGGATGTGATCTCAGTGGAGACTGAAATAAGGGAATTCCTTGGGGATTTTATTAGATCTGAGTGAGCACATGAAGTTGAAGCTGGGGGAAATAAAATAAATCAGTTATGGAAAGATGTGCGCGATCTGTCACAATAGACTTTCTTCTTTTTCTTAAGTATAATCAATGAAAAATCTGAGTGATGACAATTTCTTTTTAACACATGTAGTAGAATAGTCATTTCCTCTTATCTTATTCTGGTTTTGGTGGGTTTCTCTTATATTACCCAAACCCAATGGCTCATGCAGTCCTAGACCACAGATGGGGAGACACTGGTCCAGGGAGATGGGTGACCTGTTTAAAGTACAGAACCCAGATCACACTCCAGGTTTCTATTAATCTTTTCTTATAAAAAAAAATAAGTCTGTGCAAGGCATTATACGAAGGTTATCTAAGTAAAATTTTTATTTCGAGATTTATTCAACAGTTAGCATTGTAGGCTAATATTCGTTGATATACAAATAGGAAATCTAAACTGATTTTTAAGATTTTCCTTAGCAAAACAAAACAGCAAGGGATTTCTGAAATTTCTGAAACAACTCCTAAACTTCAAGGAGGAAGAAATAACTAAACTGGTATGGCTTATCCACAGATTTGGATAAACCACCTTGTTTCTTTCCCTTACCATTAATCAGCAAAAGTTGATTGTAAATACCACTTTGCCATATTAATTTTTAAGGGTAAAATATTTTAAGTTAATTCATTCTTCCTCCCTTTCTCCATCTGTGCAATGAAATTCTACTATTTCTATCACTTAAATTTTTCTGGTTCTATTTTTGGTAATACCAGAGAAGAAAATTTCCAGGTATCAGAAAAGCATACATTTTGGAAAACTAATGAACTATCTTGATCATCTCTCTTTGCATCCTAAGTCTAAATTGTCTAATCTGAAGCAGTCTGGAAAATACCCCTCCTTTATGCTTCCTAGTAGTAGACTGAGCCTTTCTCAGAAGGAATAATAGGGCCTTGACTTAGATTGGGAGTTTATCAGAAATCATGATTAAATGTGCTACGCATTTTGAGATCCTAGCTTTTGTTTATTTGTTCAACTAATATTTATTTAGTGTTAGGTAGAAATACTTATAACTGAAAATGTATGGATGAGTGAAAAAAAAAGTCATCGTTGACATAGAGGTTACAATTTAGACAGGAAAACAGACAAGAATTGCATAATCATACAACTGCAAGTAGACTTAAGCTTTTAAAAGTGTTATTTTGGGGTAAATGGAATAAGACCACGATGTCTTACAAAAGGAAATAGATGTTAAACCTGGTCTCAGAGGTGAGGAAAGGATGATTTGATGAAATAGTAAGATGCTCGGGTGAATCAGAATGAATGAGGGGTCTGTGTGACAAGGGAAGTCCAGGAAGAGCAGCTATGGCAGGGGAGACGTGCGGGGTACACAGGTCAAGGCCATGCAGTGTCTGAGGACGGGCAGAAGGCAGGTAAGACCCGAGTGCTGGGTACAGATTGGAATACAGCCCCAAGCTACAGGGCCAGGATAGGTATGCCCTTGGAGGACTTGACTTTTCGTTATACTGGTCTGAATTAAAGAAGAGATGGGGAGCCCTTGTGGGGTGTCCAACATTTTTTCCCCCGATGCACAGTGGGAAAATAAGAGTTGTCTTGAGCTACAGATTAAATTCACAAAACTAAGGAAAGCTGATTAGCCAATAAATAAATAAATGTCTATATATATTTTTAGTATCAGACACCACAGATAAGCAAACAGTGCTCACAAAATAGGTATGTGGCCCACAGATGACAGGTTGGATACTCCTGCAAGGGTTTGTCAAGTAAGGGATTTTTCCCTCTATGCTGTGGTCAGAAGGATTAAAACAGGCAAGGCTGAGTTCCAGGAGGTCATGGGATTGCGAAAACTTGATCACAAATCCTCCAAATTACTGCTGACCACCAATTAGCAGCTTATATAGAATGTTTCCCTCCCTCTCTCTCTTTTTTTGTTTTCCCTTAACTGGCTTTAGTTGATTTTTTTTCTTTGAGTAAGAATTTACCGAGTGCTTTTGAATATGTTTGGTATTCATAGCAACCCTCCGAGGAGGAGGTCAGGTTGGACAGGATTCTTCTCTACAAAACAGACAAATTAACAGAGTAATTAAGATTGGGACCAACTGTTTCAAACTCTTACTCAGTCTCTCTCTATAGTTTAATAACATCCATAAAATTGGTATTTAATTAGTGTACATTTCAAAAAAGATGCATCAAAAGGTGATGATGTCCTTAAAAATAGATTTTTTTCCTTTATTTTGATAGATTGATTAGTTTTCCATCTCCCGATTGTGCAGCGTGGCCTAGTAAAGGAATTAAAGAGAGAATATTTATTAAAGATTCTTCCAAGAATTAATGGCAAAGCCCTACGTGAGTATAAAGACTCTATTTGTTTTCATCATCACAGCGTGGTTTGGAAGGCACCTAAGCTTGACTGGAATGATTTCCCTTTAAAAGATTGGCACATATCATTTTTCTGATGTAAAAAATAAATACATAAATAAAAAGTCACTAACATCTAGAAGCTGGTTTAAGGGGAGAGAGAAAGAGAAACCTAAAATATTTGTCTTTATATAGAGATTTTTAAATTAACTTTTCTCTGACTTCACATAAATAATCCGCCTTATGCATTAAAATTCATGACCATTTTTTTAGTGAAGAACATCTATAGGGAAAAAAATGTGAAAAATAGAATATTGCCAAACTCAAAGAAGTAGTTAAAGTTGCATAAATATTGTTGAGTAACTATTATTCTATAGTCAAAAAAATTGATTTTACTTTTATTTATTCATTCAGGAATAAGAGCTAGAATTTAGGAAGTGCAGGGTTTGAATTAGAGATATATAAACACGGCTCGATCCTGTAATGAAAGAGTTTAGGGAGTATTTTAGATCATATTTCAAAGTAGCAGATTTACCTGTTTGAAATATACTTAAAAACAGTTATCCAAAACTTTTAATAAGTTCTTAAAACTTTTTAATTGGCAAGTAATAATTGTGACTATTTATGGGGTCCAATGTGATGTTTTGATCTATGGATACTTTGTAGGAAGACTAAATTAAGGTGCTTAACATGTCTACCACCTCCCCAACTTTGTTTTGTTGTGAGAAATTTAAAAAGCAGTTATTTTAGCAAGTTTGAAATAGACAACATATTAGTATTAACTATGGTCACTATACAGTGTAATATGTACATCACTAATACTATTCCTCCAGCCCAACTGCAACTTTGCATGTAATATGTACTTCACTAATACTTATTCCAACTGCAACTTCGATCCTTATCTTTCCTCTTCCCTTCCCTGCTCCTTTCCCTCAGCCTCTGGCAACCTGATTCCATACATAACTGAAATCATACAGTACTTGCCTTTTTGTGCCTGTCTTATTTTGCTAAACATCATCCAAAATGTTTGACTTCAGTAGAGAACATATAAAATTCTATCTTCCTAGAGTTCTAAGGCCAGGTATAAAATCTTCTCCTAAACACTGGGAATATTTCCTATAATTATTCTGTATATAATTGCAAATAAGTTTTCATTAAGAAAGTCCTGCAGAATTTTTTTGAGACATCGTGATTAGCAAAAATTCATAAATCTTTTGTGAGTTCTTCCACCTCCCCAAGTCATCAAAAGGCCAACACCATGCATGTTTTTCCTCACAGTGTCATACAGGTCATTGGATGTTAATTGTTACTATAGCGATGTGTGAATGGGATGCCAGGTGAAATGGCCTTGATAAATCCCCGTTGATCTGATTTTGGGTGTAGCCACTCAACCTTGATGAGTACTTTATAGTCTAGCCTCTGTGTTTTCATTCTTTCCAGCTCCCCGCTACGTAATGTCTTTATTCAAATACTAATAAAAGAACCATATTTAAATATGCGAAATTTCATACAAATTTAACAAATCATGATCACCATTATCACTTGAGCCCAGGAGTTGGATGGAGGCTGCAGGGAGCTATGATGATGCCACTGCACTGTAGCTTGGGCAACAGAGAGAGAGACTCTACCTCACCACCTGCCAATTAAAGCTAAATACATATTTTCATGGGATCACACTAAAGAAGTGCTTAGGGCGGTGTCCGTAGCTCAGTGGGTAGGGTGTCGGCCGCATACACCAAGGCTGGCGGGTTTAAACCCAGTCCAGGCCAGCTAAAGCAACAATGACAACTGCAACCACAAAAAAAAATAGCCACACATAGTCCCAGCTACTTGGGAGGCTGAGGCAAGATAATCACACACACTAAAAATACACTAAAATGAAATATCGATACACTTTCACAAACTGTAGGGATGTCACATGGTCCTACTTTTACCAAGGATAATAAACAGCAAAAGAAGTTAATAATTTTTCACTATAATTCAAGCTCCACTCGGTCACTCATTTATCCTTCACTCATTAATTCTCTCAGGGCGCAACTCATTCATACATTAAGCCAGTCAATGATTATCACTAAATGTTTACAACGTGGGCTGTAGTATGTTGGAGAACCACAGGGATGATTATGAGGTAATTTTCATCTCTCAGGAACTTCATTCCAATGCAGAAAGATAAACTGGTAAAAAATAATATAGTGCAACATGAGGTTACAGCAAATTTATACACAAAGCATGATAGGGAGTATTAGCGAGAAACTTTCTATGCCTCGCGGTGATTGATGATCTGAGAAGATGGGGAGACATCCTCTAGTAAGAGATCAAAAGGAAGGGAGAGCCAAGCATGTGCCGTCTAGCCCTGTGCAAGAGCTGGAATAAAAGTCCAGAAGAGCAGAGGACTTCGTATCTTTAGGGGAGGGGAAAGTGTGCCATTGAACTGGTGCACAAAGCATGCGGGGCAGTCAGTGGTTTTGAGAAAGAGCAGACAGTTACAAAATGTTTCTGTCTCAGGGCAGAACCACTCCACTTACTATTTTTTGGGGCTATCTATACTTCCTTTTAAGCTGAGCTTCTCAAGATTTTACCAAGTTACATTGCCTCTAAGACCCCAGAAAACTTGAGGCCATTCACAAAGGTACGAAGTCCACAAACAGCCAAAATGGATAAAGATAAATAAAATATTTCATAAAGAAAATGATGGGCAAGGATTGAATGAGAGTGGCATACTAATATAGCAAAATTATTCCCGTGTGCATTAGGAGGCCATCAAACATTGTTAAAAGGTTTTACTTTGAAACAATGTCAAACATACCTTAAAATTGTAAGTACAGTACAAAGAACATTTTTTCCCCGGAATCATTGGAGAGTGAATTGCTGACATAATGCCTCATTACCACTGAATATTTTAGGGTTTATTCACTACAAGTAAGGACATCCTTCTGCATAATTATAATATACCATCATCAGCTTCAGATACGTTATTGGTATTTAATTGGTAGATCCCATTCAATTCACTCCAGCAGTCCCCAAACTGTTTCTTTTCACAAAGGGATCAAATCCGGAAACATGTGCTATGTTCAGGAGTCCTGGCTTTCACTTTTCTTCAATTTCAAATATTTCTTCACTCTCTCCCTGCTTTTCATAACCTTGACACAGTCACATAAATGATAAGCCACTTATTCAGTAGAATACCCTCAATTAGGGTTTGTCTAACGTGTCTTCATGTTTAGACTCACGCACAATTTTGCCAGAAAGGATACAGTGCCTTTTTCATTTCATCCTATCAGGTGGCCCCCAATATCAATTTTCCCCATTACTCCTGATGTTATTTTTGATCATTTCATTAAGGTGATGTCTTCTGGACTTCTTTAATGTAAAATAACTCTTTTTGCCAGTGCAATTTTTTTTTTTTGTATTGTTGGGGATTCATTGAGGGTACAATGATCCAGGTTACACTAAACGCATTTGTCAGGCAAAGTCCCTCTTATAAATGTGTTCCTTCCCCAAGAGGTGTGCCAAACACTGTGACCCACCCACCCCCATCCCTCCCTCTCGCCACTCCCCCATACCCCCTATGTACTAGGTCATCAATTGTCTTCATATCAAGATATTTTGATGTCATATATCTTTTTCCTCATTAACATGTCTATTTGTTTATATCCAGATGGACTCATTAGTTCATACCTTAATCAAAGCTCTAACCACTTATTATTTTTACTATTTATTTTGATAACTAAATTGTACCATATTTGGCCAACAAGGGTCCTTTTCTTTTTTTTTATTAAATCATGGTTATGCACATAAATGCAATCATGGGGTACAATGTGCTGGTTTTATATACAATTTGAAATATATTTTCATTGAACTGGTTGACATAGCTTTCATGGCATTCTCTTGGTTATTGTGTGGATACATTTATATTCTACATTTGGTAAGTTTCACCTGTACCCTTCTGAGATACACCGTAAGTGTGGACCCACCAAATACTCTCCCTCCGCCCATCCTCCCCCTCCCCTCCCCTCCCTTGCCCCTTTCCCCAGTTGTTGTGCTATAATTGGGGTATAGCTTTCCCATGAAACCTATAAATTAGTTTCATAGCAGTGCTGAGTACATCAGATACTTTTCCTTCCATTCTTGGGATACTTTGCTAAGAAGAATATTTTCCAGCTCTATCCATGTAAGCATGAAAGAGGTAAAGTCTCCATCTTTCTTTAAGGCTGCATAATATTCCAAGGTGTACATATACCACCATTTATTAATCCATTCGTGGGTCAATGCACACTTAGGCTTTTTCCAGGACTTAGCAATTATGAATTGGGCTGCAGTAAACATTCTGAAACAGGTATGTTTGTCATAATGTGATTTTTTGTCTTCTGGATATATACCCAGTAGAGGAATTATAAGATCTAATGGCAGTTGTATTTTTAGATTTCTAAGTATTCTCCAGATATTGTTCTAAAAGGATCGTATTAGTTTGCATTCCCACCAGCAAAGCAGTAATGTTCCTTTTTCTCCACATCCACGCCAACATCTCTGGTTTGGGGATTTTGTGATGTGGGCTAATCTGACTGGAGTTAGATGATATCTCAAAGTAGTTTTGATTTGCATTTCTCTGATGATTAAGGATGGTGAGCATTTTTTCATGAGTCTGTAAGCCCGTGCGCCTGTCTTCCAACAAATGTCTTTTTAAAAAGCCTTCTATCTTGTGGCTTTAACAACTCAGAGTCACTCTTTCACCACTTCCTTGCTTAAGGACACAGTACGATGTTCTAAGTTCATGTTTTACCTTTTCTCCCTCAGCACTGTATTCAGTCATTTAT
This sequence comes from Perodicticus potto, assembly GCA_963574655.1. Classification (NCBI taxonomy): domain Eukaryota; kingdom Metazoa; phylum Chordata; class Mammalia; order Primates; family Lorisidae; genus Perodicticus; species Perodicticus potto. The sequence continues at coordinate 15,825 of CAUYRH010062083.1, forward strand.
TTATCCAAGGAGCCTTGCTCTGTAGCAAAGTATTTAAAACCAAGATCTAGAAGCTAAAAGAGTGCATTGACCTTGGGATAGCATATTTTCTAGGCCCCATTCCTGTACAAAAAATGTATGTATGTATAGACTCATGTATATCCGTATCTATATTATTTATAATTATTTTATATCAAAAACCACGACTTAACAATAACATGGGCCCCAAGCCACCATTCCAAGTTACTTTCTAGTTTTTTCCAACAGTGAAGAAACAGCTTTTCTTTCCTACAATGTATTTAGGTGGTTTCTCTTGTCTCCAACTTATCTTTGTTAGCCTCCTACGCCTCTTTTTTCCCTGCTCTGACATGTCCCCTGGTTTGTGCCACCACCAGTCCCTTATCATGTGGTTGCTCTTCTTATATTGCTCAGCTTCAACAACCTGTGTCATCCTCCACCTCCTGTTTTGGCTGAGCATGACCTCAGGGTCATGAAAGCGAGGGAAGCATAGAGTGGCACATGCAGCCTCTTAATATTCAGGGCAAATATGAAGACAATAAATGATGAGGACAGTGAGGGGAACAAATTTGAGATACATATTACTAATAAAATACCCCTAAGTGTAATGAAAGAGAGAAAGCCAGTGGTGAAAATATTCAGAGTTACCATTTGAAGAACTAAGAGAATGTCTCAAATTTGTGAATGCAGGACAGAGACCAGGTTATTATTTATTTAGTGGGATTTTGTTTTATTTTGTTTTAGAGGTGGGAAAGAAGAAAATAATTTTATATTTGAAGGTGTTGAGAATTAGATGTGGGCAAGAATATATATTTTTTCCAATTGGAATGGCTAGGAAGGGCTCTGGTTATGTGGGGGAATGAATGAAGTTTAGACATTGTGTAGTGGGCAAAATGAAAGAATATCTTATCTTTGTTCTTTTAATTTTTTTCTTGATGTATTTGTTGATTTCAGGTCTTTAAATTTCTTCTGTCTTCTCCTAGGTAAAGACACCTGGGGAACATACACTCCGCCTAAACAAAACTCCCTTCTCCTTTGTTCTCCCCACTTTCTCTGTCTCTTAGGTGACTGGTTAGGAGATAAGGAGACAAGTTGAGATGGGAAGAACAAATTGAAAGGGAAAGGCAAGCAAAGAATGACGGGAGCCATTCTAGATACATTTTTTTCCTTCTTGAGTCCTCTGTGTTTCAAATTGCATAAGTTTCCTCTTGCTTTTTAAAAAATTGTTCCAGGCTAAGCATCACAAATGTATCATATCACAGCTCTGAAGGTCAAAGTCAACACATATATCTTTCAAACAAATGCCATACATTCTTTAGAAAGCTCAACCTGATAAACCATCGTGCTTCCATGTGTGCATATGATTTTCTCACACTCTAATTGGATATTTTATGAGAAAGTGTCTACTTACGCAAATAGAGAATGACTGGTAATTGGGAGACTAATATTTCCTAGAGCTTCTTCAAATGTGCTATTCTCACACTTTAGTTCATGTATTTTCAGATAACATAAAATAATGTTAAAGACCACAAGCATTAGCCTCTTTGAGTTTGAAATTCTTTAGAATACCAATTTGATGACGATGTTAGGAGGAGCAAGTGGTGTTAAAAAGACTTTTGTTCCCTGTTGCTAGTCTCCTGTAAGAAAGCTGTATACATATTTTGAGGAAGAACCATTTGGAAAATTATAGCATGTTTGAGGCCATGGCAATTTAGCTTCCACTACTTGACTGTGCATTCTTAGGGAAGTTATTTAACTTCTTCTATTTGTATTACTTTGTGTGTGTGTGTAAGTGTGTAAAGGAGACATACTTTATACATAGTATCTTACATGTAACTTTTGTGATGATTTAAAGTTACACATAGTAGCTGTTCTATATATTAATTCCTTTTCCTCTTCCATTTACCATTCCTGAAGAGAACAAATAATACTTTAAAAGTTTTTCCTATATTGCTAAGTCATGGAAGAAACCTAAGTGCCCTTTGATCCATGAATGGATTACCATGGAATATTACACAGCCTTAAAGAAAGATGGAGACTTTACCTCTTTCATGTTTACATGGATGGAGCTGGAACATATTCTTCTTAGCAAAGTATCTCAAGAATGGAATAAAAAGTGTCCAATGTACTCAGCCATACTATGAAGCTAATTTATAGCTGTCATATGAATGGTATAACCCAACTATATCACAAGAATATAGGGAAAGGGGCAAGGGTAGGGAGGGGGAGGGGAGGGTGGGGCAGAGGGAGGGTAATTGGTGGGGCCACACCTGTGGTGCATCTTGGAAGGGTACAGGTGAACCTTGCTAGATGCGGAGTACACATGCCTTCATGTAGTGACGGAGAGATTGCCGGGAGGGCTATGTTAATCAGGTTGACGAAAATGGTTAAGATTGTGTATGAAGCCAGCACATTGTGCCCCTTGATTGCACTATTGTACACAACTATGATTTAATGATAAAGATAATAATAAAAAAAAGAGAACTATGAAACTCTAAGAAAAGAAATAACTGAACATGTCAACAAATGAAAAAACATACCATTCTCATGGCTGAGAAGAATCAACATTGTTAAAATGTCCATA
>CAUYRH010062086.1:0-15345 GCA_963574655.1 Perodicticus potto
AATCCAATCTATAATTGTCAAACTAATGCTCTATATGCTTGTATTATGATATAGTTGTCATTTTTAACAGGACGTCTTCAGATTTTATTGTGGTCCTAAAGTTACTTGTTCTGAATAAAACAACAATAACAAACAAACAAAAAAATAAATAAATAAAAATAAATTCTAAAGAAAAAAAATAAATTTCACTTTGTCTAAACAACAAAGATAATGGAGATATTAGTAAAAAATCATTTCATTGAATTAATCTGGCCTCGTTTACCTTATTTTTTCAAGTAAAACATTCACATTGTTAGCATAAAATGTCTGATTCCACACTGTTTGTTACCTTTAAAATGGGCAATGCTGTACTGCCCTTTAAGTCAGGAATGTATTTTGGTATGCTACTAAAATTAGAAGTAATTACAATAAAATACTGTGCTTCCAAACATAATTTCTTCCAAAATTTGACAGAAACATTAAAACGGGGTTGAGCAGAAGAACCTTCCATGAAGGAAGTGCTTAGATTTCTCAGCTTTATAGAATATCTCAGAAAGTGCGTGAAAGCTTGGTGTGACACTTGACCTTTATGTGTTATAGGCAGAAATCCTGGGGTCAGAGTACTGGATTCAAGTCCCAGCTCCATGGCATTATTACTGGGAGCGCCAGGAAGTTGCCTAAAAACTTAAGTTTTAATTTTCTCATCTGTAATAATAAAGGCACCTACTCTCCAACCACCTTGTGAGGATTAAATACTCAATAAATAGTGGTGAGAACAGAGTCCAGCAGGGAGAAAAGGTTCTTTAGAGGGTTATTTGCTGAATCTTACCATCCATCATTTCCTAGACGTGGATAAAACCACTCCCAAGTCAATTTCTTTCACTTTCAGAGTAATAACATCCCCCCTCAGGTACCCCCACTGAAATTTCACAATGGCCTTCACCCTTATCTACAAAGAATTCTGCAATAGCAATCAAATTTTTACTCAAATTAAGAAACAAGGAGAACAGAGAAAGAGGAATAGCTATTAAAGGTACATAGGATACTTTAGGTGACCAAAATTAATCAAAATTGATGTTCTTATTAACTACAAAAGTGAAAATAGTTTTTCAGCTTTGTATGTATTAATACAATAGTTAAAGATAACAATTATTAAATGATAAGTGTACCATAGTGACAAATATAGATATTTTTCAGGATAACAACTTTTCTTAAAAATATATATATTTTATTTGTAATTATTATGGGCACATATAGTTGTATATATTTGGAGGCTTCATGAGATGTTTTGATACAAATTATACAATATATAATTATGAAATCAAGGTAGTATATAAATATAGATTTAAGGTGGAATATGTATATACATGTATATTTATACATATTTTACTTCTTTTTGTATTTTATCTTTTTATTCTGGTAATTTAGAAGACCAAACTAAAAGTACAAATTAATCAAAGAAAATTATACCAACAAAAATTAATGTTCTATGAAAATGGGTATTACTGATGCAGTTATTAAATTGAAATATATGAAAAAATTAAAATATATATGTAAGAATAATGTTTTGCAATTATTTCTTTACTCTCTCAAGTGTTTTAGCAATTACTCAGGTGTCCACAAAGAGGTCTCATTCACTCTCCTTGAAATGAGTTTTCTCTTAAGTGACACAACAGTTCTACAACACCTCAGTGACTTCATGCACAATTAAATGTAAAAAATATGAGATTTTTTCCTTTTGATAGTGCCAGGGGAACAGACATCCACAAAATGCAACACAAATTACATGAGCCCAAGAAATCAGAGCAAATATTCTATCTTCCAAAAACAAAAGTAGATCAAAATGTAACATACAAACCCCATCTGAAAAGTTTTCCAGTTTGACAAATGACAAAGGTACGGAGCTGATCTTTTCAAACTCTGCTACATTAAACTGCTGGGCCTATATTCTTTGTCATTCCTGTTACATCTGGACAAATGATTTAGTTTGGAGGAGAATCCTTTAATAATTACTGATGCATTGCTGTGACTATTTCTGAGTTTGTAGGTGGGATTTGAATTCGCCCACAATTCTCATCTCTCCTGAGTGTGTGTTGTCAGGAGCTGCTGTCATGTTGGTGGCTGTAATTAACTTGTCAATGTGAGTCTGTAACTCTGGCATTTCCCTAACCTCTCAGCACATATGTGATGCAATAATCAGAATTAAAATTAATTGTTTTTATGTGAAATTTTTAGTATTCTGCTTTGTCTTCTAAAGTTTAATTATATTTTTCGGTTTTATATTTGCTTCAGTTTATAAGAATAACAATCACTGGATGTCTTTCACGTTTCTGTCTTTATAGAAGAACAAACAATTAGAAGAAATGTAATTCCCACCATCAAGAAGTTTACAATTTTTCAGAGATAAAAACATACATCTTTTTCAATGGTCATTTTTTATCTTATATTTGTAGCCTTGCAACCAATTCAAATATGCTTATATGGACAATTTTATATTAATGTAACCCATTATTATTAAAGATTCTCAAGGGTAAGAATAAACCAGCATTCCCATATGTGGATAGAGAAGATGATCATTATTCTATGAACAGTCTTCAGAAATCTTTAGCAACGTTACAAAATTATAAGTGCCATTTTCTTAGTCCTAGCAATTCCACTTCTAAAAAATATACATGCGTGTGTATATATGTTAGCATACAAACACAAACATTCACCCACAGATATACCTTTATAGATATATAATTATAAGACTGTTCATTGTATTATTTTCTTGTAACAAAAATGTTACTTTAAATTAGTTTATTTTCCCCAAATAATTATGTTAAACATATTAGGTGGTACTATTATTATGAAGCTAGTGGTAACTTGCATTTTGGATGGATTTTAGGAAATGTGAGAAGCCACTGAATAATTTTTTTGGGGGGGGGGTTTGGCCAGGGCTGGGGTTGAACCCACCACCTCCAGCATACGGAGTCTGCATCCTACTTGTTTGAGCCACAGGCGCCTCCCCACTAAATAATATTTTAAGGACATGAATCAAATTTTGAAGAATAAGAATAGAAAAATTCCAAATCAAAAAAAACGTGAAATAGGGCCGGGCGCGGTGGCTTACTCCTGTAATCCGACTTGGGAGGCCAAGGCAGGTGAATTGACTAAGCTCACCAGTTTGAGACCAGCCTGAGCCAAAGCCAGACCCAGTCTCCAAAAAATAGCTAGGTGGTGTGGTGACCAATCACTACTTGGGAGACTGAGGCAGGAGGATCACTTGAGCCCAAGGGTTTGATGTTGCTATGAGCTATGACTCCACAGCACTCCACTGAGGGTGACAAAGTAAGACTCTCTTGTCAAATAATAATAATAATGATAATAAAGTCAAATAGTATAAATTAGGTAGGTTAACATACTGATAATTATATAGAGGGTGTCAAAAATGCATACACATTTTAAGAAAGGAAAAACTGTATTAAAATTTTCATAATATACACCAATAGGGTTTTATAGCTTATACATTGTATCTTGTATCTCTTGTGACTGCAGAAGCCAAATGTGACTTGAGAATTACAATTTTAATGAAATTTTTTCCTTGCTTAAAGTATGTATACTTTTTTAGTACCCCGTGTGGTTGTGTGTGGGTGTATGAAATTACTCTGGTCTGAAATGTTGTGCTCTCCTCAAAGCTCACACTGAAATCTAAAACTAAGCACGTTGATGGTGTTAGGAGATGGGACCCTTGAAGGCGAGTAGGTCATGAGGGCACAGGCCTTCTGAATGAAATTAGTGACCTTAAAAAAGGGGCCCCAGAGAGTTCTCTTGGCCCTTCTGCCATGTGAAGGTGCAGCTAGAAGACCCCAGATACAAGCCAAGAGGGAGGCCCCTTCCAGACCCCAAATCTGCGGGTGCCTTGACTTTGAACTTCCTATCCTCTGGAACTGTGAAAAAATTTGTTGTCTGGATGCAGCTCAGTTTATAATATTCTGCTTTAGCAGCTGAAATGGACAAAAAATTTTTGTCTGCCAATGGAAAAATAATTACAGTGTTTTATCCCCCATAGATATTAAAACACACTATATCTTAGAAGTCTTAATCAGTGTGGATGTACAGCTTGACATAGAGATGAGTCTACTATTTCAGATATGTGTAGTTATCTTACTTTTTCAAATGTAGCAAAATGTACACTGGTATTTGCTACTCACAAAACACCCCATAGTTTAATTTAATATTTAATATATCTTCATAACTTAGCACTTTCCTTTCTGTCTTTTAGCTCCCAAGGTCATTTACTGTGTGAAATACGTGGTATAGTTCATCTGTAGGTAAGAAAAATGTGCCCCTGTCTATCCCATGTTAATGAAAGGAGATATATCAAATGTATTAAAATCTTTGCTTTTGAAGTGGGAAGTAAATGAGAGTCAGGAATAGTATGTCATGATTGTTTATGTGAATATTTGCACTCATACATATAAATTAATGTGGAGGTCAAGCTTGGATAGCATCCAGGAGAGCAGTGGACCATGAAAAGGGGAATATCCAGATCCACCTTCTCCACCAAAGTTAAAAGTAATATTTTACAACAGTATTAATTTGTGGCATAATAATATTAATGAAATTAGATCAAATAAGAAATTTACATTTCTTAGTAAAATGTCTGCTGTTGACATGTCACTGTTGTTTAAATTTAAGAATAATAATTTGTATTTACCCGGGATGTCATGCATAGAACACATCATGTCATCCTTATCGAAACACTATGGTATAAAAAGAAATTACTTATGATAGAGATGATTAAATTGAGGCTCACAGAAGTTAATCAAGTTGGTTAGAGAACTATTACTCATGAAAGTTACATGTTGGAAGGTCCCAAATTACTTTCTAGAATAAACCTTGTGAACATGGTCATACACCTGTGTTCTAGTCTTGCTTCTGTCAGAGAATTCTTTAGATTATAATATAAAATAAAATGCTGGATAATAGAATCTAATTTATAACTCATCGATTATGTCAAATATCTACGATCTTTGTTTTTTTTTTTTTGAGATAGAGTCTAAGTCTGTCTCCCTGGGTAGAGTGCTCTGGTGTCATCTCACAGCAAACTCAAACTCCTGGGTTTAAGCCATCCTATTGCCTTGACCTCCAAATAGATGGGATGACAGGCACCAGCCACATCGCCAGGTTATTTTTAGAGACAGGGTGGGTGTCTCGTTCTTGCTCAGGCTGGTCTCCAACTCCTAAGTTCGAACAATCCACCTGCCTTGGCCTCCCAGAGTGCTAGGATTCCAGGCATGATCCACCACGTCCTGTCTTTTTAATGAAAGCATTATCATTGTTATTATCGCACTTACTTCAAACTATAGGTATACTTCCTCACTCATCTTAATAATTATCAGAGTAGGTAACTGAGATCTTAGGAAAATCTTTATCTCTTATACACCATTCAATATAAATATTTTAATACGATTTGTTTCTGATTGAAAAATAAGTGGGCCACCCAACAGTAAGCTCTGATATTGTGACCATTTTCTTTGTTGAATGATCTTGATCAAAAAATATCACGCTGGTATTCACACACGGTTTCAGGGTAAAGCCCTTGCCTTTTCAATTTTATGCAGAATCTAACATAAACAGACCTGTGTAAGTATGTGCTCTTTTTGAAGTAGCTAAGGATGAATCCAAGCTACTGCTCCTTTTTAACTTTCTATAAACTTCCTGAGGCCCTGGGTAATCCCATTTGAAAACATGTCCCAGTATTTGTACATTCTATTGCTTCGTGCATATAAGAACACTCAATCTTTCATCCTATTTCCTTTACATTTTAGGATTCAACATTAAGTTACCTGAATGGCAGCAGTGAGGACCATTTGCAAACATGCTCCACATTTCATCATTTATAAACAATGGTTTATTAAAAAATATACAGTCCTTCCATATGAATATTTTAGGAAGCTATGAGTTGAATATGATTAGATAAAGGGCAAATATTTAGCGCCTATGACAGTCATTTCATTTAATTAGTTCTCTCAGAATATATCACAAAACTCTGTTTCATATAAAGTATCTGTTGATGTCATGGCCATTTCACATATAGAAGTGAAAGAGTTGGAAATGCCCACGTGATATTTGTCTGTGACCTGCCTACGGACGGCCTTTCTCACAGTGAACGCTGATGACAGCTCAGACACTAAGGGCGACGTCCTGCACTTACTGTCCGCGGTGCACCAAGGCCCCGAGGGAAGCAAAACACTCAGCACTGAGCATAAAAAGAAATGTTTTCATAGGCACAACACGTTTGTCATATACTCAAAGAATATGGAGATTCAAGGTTAATTATGTTTTCAATAAACAGTTTTATTTTGCCCTGAAATGTTCCTCTTTACTCTGAGGGTGTTTTGCACAGCATTCTTCCTTCAACATGCTAGATCATGTAAGCCAATCTAACTTGTCTGTGTTATCTGAAGAACCCATCCAGGAATAAAATTAAACCATAAGAGAAGAAATTGTCAAAAGAAGCATTTTAAGACATAATTTCCATCGAATGAAAAACACCCTAGTCGTCCTAAAGACCAACCTTTCCCCCCAATTTGTTAACATTTTTAGCATTTAAATAATTATAATATACTGGTTACTATTCTCTCAGATTGAATTTCACAAACATTATTGTGCTATTTAATAGCTAACAGTTCTTTCAAATTCACTTAGAGCAGCAGACGTTTTCTTTAAATGCCAACTCAGTAAACATTTAAAAAATATAAATAGGCAGGGGGCAAGATTATGTCCGCAGAACACTGTCTCTTGACGTCTACTTACAGAGAATAATTTAAAATTTATTTTAGATGAATCTTTTAATTATTTCTTTATTCCATTGGAGGTTCAGAACATTAACAAAAATATAAGAAAAGATCAATGGTGCAGTCTTCAGTGTCTGTGGTAGCAAGAGACCTATTTTTTTTTCCTAAATACATAGAAATGGGTTGAAAATTGATTAAATAACTAACCAAATGACTAATTTCTGAACCAACAAAAATCTATAAGGAAAGCAAAGGCAATCTCCTAGTGCAGTGAATGCCAAGCGGCAAGCCGCAGGAACTTCATCTATTTACTTCCAGGTCTCTTTTGGCCCTTATTCTGGAATCCGAGCAATCACTGTACCACCCTGTACTGCAATTTCCTCACCTATGAAAGAGATAGATGGACTCAGATGATATCTAAAATTCCTTTAAGTTTTAAAACTCTATTAAACCAAAACTATTTCTCACCGTATATCATCACAGATCACAATAGACCTTCTGAGTACATTTTTTTTGTTTTTGCAATAATCATATCTCATATTGTGTTTTGCCTTACATCTAATGCTACCAGTTCACCAATCCTAGACGCTGACTCATTTCCATTCTTATGTTTCTATGTTATGAAATCTTTTTCTCTGTCTGGTGCCAATGAAAAGCCATAACAGATTAACCTTCACGATTCAACTAATTATAATAAGTTTTTAAATAATGCAACTAGAAAATGTTTCCTCTCTGTTAAAAATACCCAGTGAATGAAAATTACATATTTTTTTTCAAGTTTTCTTCTTTGTTGAGCTACTTTTTGGATCTGTGGAAGAACCTCAACAAAGGAGGCCGTCCTTGAAGCACAACAATTAACAAATAGCTCTTCTAAGGAGCTCACAAAGACGCTGTTGTGTCATCGCACAGTGGTGGGAAAGTTTAATGAAGGAGAGAAGAAAAGGGCCAAAAAATAGACTTTTTAAAAAAAAATCCCTTGAAAATTGTGACAAAGCTGTGTTATTATATATGGCATAATAGGCTAACATTATTAACTTATTAATGACCCAAACCAACTTCTTAATAAGCAAAACTTACAGTTACAAGCTGTCCAATAGAGGTAAGATTTTTCCTAAATTTCACATCAGCAGCTTCAAGGTGGCATAAAATTTAAAAGAGACCACATTAAAGAATTAAGTGTGCATTTCTAAGAGTGCTAATTTTTGTCATGTCTACAATTAAGGAATTTCTACTGGGGAAAAAGAAATATTGCAAATATCTGTAAATAAAATTTTTCTTACACTATTAATATTTTAAGAAATAATTAAAATTGGGGGTGGCGCCTGTGGCTCAAAGGAGTAGGGCACTGGCCCTATATGCTGGAGGTGGCGGGTTCCAACCCAGCCCTGGCCAAAAACTGAAAAAAACAAACCCAGAAATAATTAAAATTGTATTGCATCTGCCTATGTTATAACTAATAAAATAAGTTATATTCATTTCTTTCAAATAGAAGAAAAGATATTACTGATAGAATGTACCCAAACAAGTACATGCCTAGGGAATAAAAAAAAAAAAAAATTGACCTCCAGTCTTCTGTACTTTCAAACACAGGGATGATAGATGTTAACCAAGTGATATGGGAATATGTTGAAGGTTTTTTTTTAGATGTGGTTGATGATGCTGAAATTGGTACGAAATTGTATATGGGAAACCTTGATTCCAATTCTGGCTCTGTCCTTTACCAAGCACTCAACTTTGTAAAAGTTATTTAACCTTGTAATTAGCTATAAAATTTGACTAACCATCTGCCCTTCACGCTCACTGGTTGCTGTGGAGCTCTAGAGATAAAGCACATGTAAGTTTTGTAAGTGGCAAAATGGTATAAAAGTGGAAGTCAAGGTCCATTGGTAGCATAGAGAAAGAGAAACAAATAAACAGAACATCTCAAGAACTGCACTGCTCTAATATGTGTTCTGTCTTAAATTAACCAGGGAACTTTGAATGGAATAAATTGTTCCTGTATATTTTATATTTCCTTTTTAAGAAACAAAGAAGCTTTTGCTTTTGATGATCTTTATGAACTCTCTGGTTCTAACTTCTATTGTTTATACCTGAAAACTTTATTCCAAGGTCTGGTTTCTCCTGTCAGCATACCTGTTCCTTGAGTGAATTGATCTCCTGAAGCACCTTAAACATCTATGTCATAAATGAATTTCAGTTATAATATTTGACTACTATGTTACAAACTGTTGAGTCTAGGTCTACACTCCAAATTCTTTCAACTGTCAGAAATCTTCTCCTACATATGCCAGAGATACATCGGATACTAACTGTGGAAAAATAAATCACAATCTGTCTGGTTTCAAGAAATCAAACAAAAGTATTCTTACTTTGCAATACCCTATTCAAAGCTATTTTAGTAGCTGGGATTGTCAAAAGAGAATGAAAAATTGGGTCAGTCTTGACTTTTCCTTTTTCATCATTCCCTAATATGTGCATATAATTTACACACATATATCCTTTGCTTTTTAAATACAAAACCATCACTTTTGAAATATTAGACTTTCCTTGTTTTTTTTACAACGTTCCTAAATCTGAGAGTCAGGACATCCTTCCTGAGTCATCATAATAGCCCTTTAACTGTTCGTAAGGCCTACAAGCTTTTGATCTTTAAATTTATTTTCTACATCACCAGTCAAATGTTTAAAAAGAAATGGAAGTAAAAACATATTCGTCCTTTGCTTAAATGCATTAATGGCTTTCAGACAGGCGCCGGATAAATCCCCCTTCCCAGATTGTCATATAAATCCTCTATGATCTTGTCACTTACTGCTTTCCTGTACATATATTAGAATACCTTCCCTACATTTTTTGGCTGCCTTACTTTCATACATTCCCGAAGGCTTAATTCAGATATTACATTCACCAGGAGACTTTATAGAAACCCGCGGATTGGGTTATATGCTCACTTTCTGCATTCTTTGCTTCTAAAATCCTGCTCTTACTTATTTTGATATTCTCAAAGAACACGGATTACATGTCATACCCAATCCCTCACATTCCGTAAAACATCAGAAATAGGACTTTAGACTTAATGGAGTGTGGATTTGGAGCTTTCAATATTGAAATAACCTAGCTTACTATCAACCTTGTCTGTAGTCTGAAAAAAATTCTAAACCATACATTGTCCTAGGTGCAGAGCAAATATCTGTGAGTGGGACCTGGTGGCTTTGTAACTTCTTTCCATGGGCTATACAATCCCAGCCAACCCCCTTAGCCCAGAAATATGTCCCCTCCGTCTGACCCTAGTTGTTCTCGATCTTTGCATCCATTTTCCACTAATCATAATATCTCGTTTTACTCTTAGTGAAGATGAGATGGCCACAAAGGTAATGAAGAAAATAAACTGATCTCTAGAGCTTTAACTGTGGGGCTTTCTTTACTAAGTAGGCCAGAGCAAAGAGTTACACAAAAGTAGAGAAATTCAATTAAACATACTTAGTAGAAAAATAATGTATTAGTCAATAGAGGAAAAATATAAGTTAAAATTTATACAGTAAATTCTTAATAGCAAATTTTGGCATCACCCTTCCAAGTTCTATCTACAAAGGAAGTTCCTAGTTGTACACTTCTACATTTATATACCCTTAAAATTTTGAACCATTTAATGTTGTGATTTTGGCACCATAGTCACAATATAGGGGATCTTCAAAATAATTAAGAACCAATATAACTCAAGCATTTCAATCAGTGCTCCATTCATCGTCTTTAGAGAATCTCTCTTTTGTTATTTTAGGTTGACTTTATTTGCTATCAAGAAGTGGAAACTTGGGTGGTGCCTGTGGCTCAAAGGAGTAGGGCGCCAGCCCCATGTACCAGAGGTGGTGGGTTCAAACCTGGCCCCGGCCAAAAAAGTGTAAAAAAAAAAAAAAAAAGTGGAACCTGAAGTGAACTCACATGTAAAGATTATTGTCTGTCTGTGAGGAACTCAGTTCTTTTCTGGTAAATTCACTTTGTGTTTCTTTTGGGTCCCTGGGTTAAGAATATGTTTGGTCTGCATGCCTAACTTAAAAGTTTTGTGACCATTCTTTTTTGGTTTCATTTTGGTTTGGTTACATGTGTCTGCAAGAATTTGACTCTTTCATGTTTTTTCCACTGCTTATTTAGAAATATCTCTCAAGAACTAATGTGGTCATTACCATCTATAAAAGGCTTCTGTCCATGAAGAGAAAGTGTCAGGTACTAGGATAAATGAGGTCTTGGACAGGCAAGATTACCACGACAGTGCACAACAATCTTGAGAAAAACTCCATGTAACCGGAGAAAACTTGATCACAGGTCAAACCATCTACAGCGAATACTGTTTAACAAATACAAAACGTCTCCTGTTCCAGGGAAACTTGTCAAATCAAAACACTTAGGTCAAACCTCTGAACTTGTAGATAGGAATATAAAATTAATTAGAAACTGTTGACATCCTCAAATTCTAAAGCATGCTAGGTTGTCTAAGGACAAACTTTTTTGAGGGAACACAAACATATTCATTCAAAATACATATCTTTTCCTCATGGAGATTACTAAACTGGTGAGCAGATTATACCAATATAATGATGTGTGTAATCAATCTAAAAATGATTTGAACTCTCCAAGCTTATTTCTTTTAGCGCTGATTTTTTTTTAAGTCTGCTATAATGTTACACACTCTAAAACTTGTATGCCATGTCTCTATCTGTTTTTCTCTGTTTACTCTGAATTTGCTGACTCTTTTATTTATCTTTTAAAAAGTGTGTTACTAAATTCGAGGCTACTTAAAGGTGTTTATTTTTTTCCAGCTAGCCTTAAACGAGGCATAATCATTCAAAGATTAATTAAAACAACTTAACTGAGACTGAAAAAAGGGGGAAAATAGGTTTTAAATTGCGATGAGAATTGCTTCACCCTAAATTTCTTCTACAACCTTTCATAAATTGCCTATAAGGACAAATGAAAATCTTATAGTTTATCCATGTGAATAAGTGACCTTGACTTTCCCATTTTATTGGAAGTATAATGTGAATCCATTTGTCTTTTATAACCAAATAAGTGTATATTACTGTGTTTTAATATTTCATGACTAAAAAATTTAAAATAAAAGCAATAAGATCTTTTGTGTATATAAGTGTTTGTGTGTACTTGTGGATGTAATATGTTGTATGTACATGGTAAAATACCTTTAGGAATTCTATTAAAATTGGTTTAGAAGTGTGTGCTCATGTTTAATAAATTATACTTAAAATTGTTTAAATATATACAGCAGTTATCTCAAATTCCTTTCAGTTTATAAGTGTAATGTAAATCTTTGATAAATAAACTGACTTTAAATTTGTTTGGTATAATTAAAATAAATGTCTTCATATATGTTTGGCCCAGGTTTTTTGGTCACACAAGATTATATTTGTCTCTGATAGATGTTCAAGGTCATAAATCTATAAATTGAGACTAAGGACAAAATTCTTTTTTCTTTATGTAACTATTTCATAAATAAGATTTATATGACTTTTTGGTTAAATTAATATAGCTGTCATTTCTGGTTGCTAAAATACTCATATATTTTACTTGAAGATTCTTTTTTTTTTTTTTTTTTTTGCAGTTTTTGGCCGGGGCTGGATTTGAACCTGCCACCTTTGGCTTTTGGGGCTGGCGTCTTACTCCTTTGAGCCACAGGCACCACCCTCACTTGAAGATTCTTACTTGGTTAAAAATGCTTGTTGTTCACAGGTTGTAAAAATGATTAGCAAGGATATAACTAAAAATAAAGTCTAGCTTTGTTATCTCAGTCTACCTAATAATTAAGTATACATGTTAAAAATAAGTGAATTAGGTAGATATAAATAAGATGAACATTTGTGAGTAAACTTTTAACATTAATTTCTATCTTAAAGTTATCTATTTAATATTCAGTAGTCAATATTCATGAAGTCATTTCCAAGTAAATAAAATTTTAAAATGTTAACTGGTAAACATAGATTAAAGTTCATTTACTTTTGGATATTTAAATTTTATAAAAATATAAAACGTATTTCAGTCTGTTAGTAAGTGTGTCTTGTTTCACACTGAAAGATTGTTCTATGACAAAACACGTATTTCTAGAAATTATAAAATATATATTAATAAAATGTCAAGTAGTAAGAGTTTAAAACCCAACCATGTATATATATACATATATATATAATTTTGTATACAAAATACACATGAGAAGTAAGATATGCTATTGGTAAATATATATTAAAAGTATAGAAGTATTTTTTGTTATTAAAAAGGAATAATTTTGCCTAAATTTGGAGGTCAATCCAAGGTATTTGAAACACTGAGACAGGAAGATCATTTGAGCCCAAGAGTTCAAGGACAGCCTGGAAAGCATGGTAAGACCCCCTTTTGGAAATAAAATAAAAGTTCTAGGTTATTAAAAGGTTATTTTAAAAATGTTAATTTAAGAAGAAAATGAAAACTAGACATAAATGAACCAGTAAGAAGAAGACAGATGCAAAGAAAGTTACAAGGGGAAGACATATTTGTGATAAGGAAAACTGAAGATGAAAATCATACTTTCTATATGAGAAAGAATCTTGTGTGGTCTCAATGACAAGGGAATAAAAGAAAATAAAAAATGTTCTAAGGTAGAACATTTGATTCTTCCTACATAAACAAACACAACTATAGGAAAAATAAAAATAAGCACTCTTAAATAGTCTGAGAAATTTGTAAAGATTTTATAGACATTAAATTTTATAAAATATTTGACAGGGGGAAAAGGTGATTATAGTTATTCATAAGTTTTTCTGAGAATTGAGCATTAATGTCAAAAGTAAACTGATGGAAAATCCAAATTTAGTCCTCTATGTTTAAAGCTACGAGATTTCTTTGAGTATTGATTTGTTGATTATTTTTTAAAAATTGGGAGAGTTTCTGATTTGTTTTGTTTTGTTTTTGCAGTTTTTGACCGGGGCCAGGTTTGAACCCACCACCTCCAGTATATGGGGTTGGCGCCTTACTCCTTTGAGCCACAGGTGCTGCCCAAGTTTCTGATTTTTTAATTCTGAAATCTGTTTCTGTAAATTTTCAACTATCTTCTGAATTGCAGCTTTTCCTGTTTTACATTTCTACTTGATTCTATTTTAATTTTCATTTAATTTCCTTAATTTCAAGTTAAAGTTACTATCTTCCTCATGTAAAATAGTAATTTCGTTTCTCAAATTGAACTTTTCTTTTAATACACACCCACATAAGAGAAAAATTCAAATCGATTCAAGGAGGAGGGAGGGGGAACAAAGGAGGGGAAAGGGGAGAGGGAGGATGGGTGTGCTCCCACTTACTGAGCACATTTTTAGAGAGTATGGAACTCTACCCACTTGGGGGTGGGACACTATTATAAGAGGAACTCTACCTAGCAAATGGAAACATTGTAACCTGTTTCTGTGTACCCTCAAATTAACCTGAGATTTAAAATAAGAGAATTAAATTTCACATCAGATATGAAAAAAGAAAATAATAGATCACTCAATCTGGTAATTTCTTATGGCCATCCAACTCCAAAATTAAACTTTTCTTTTTAAAGCTTTTTATATTGTATGTGAGAAATTCAACTTTTGCTGCACCTTACTATACATGCTTTGCAGGTGAAATGTCATTATCTTCATCTTTCTCCTTTTCACCTTGAAAGGTACATCTTTTCTCTTGCTATCTATTCCTATAACTTTTTCATCTCAGTTATAACACAGCTACTTTGCTGTGATGCTAGAAATGTTTGTATTAAATGTCTAGGACAGCAATGACTTCTTCCAGGATAACTTAATTCAGTACTTTCTGTAGTCGTGGCTTTTTTTTTGTTTTGTTTTAAGTGTATGATTTGTTCCAAGTAACAAATCAATTCCATGGCATTTCACATTTTCTTCAAGTATAATTTTCTTGCACAAAGTACTAGCTTTCTTGCTTGTTGCTTCTGCAATATGACAAACAGTTATACAATTTAGGAACACACTCCTTCACTGAAATCAAACCCCTTTTCATCAAGTTTGACTTTCAGTTGATCTAAACAGTCTTCCTATATGAAAAAGTAATCACAGGGCAGGATATTTTTCTTCACTATTTAACAAACGGCCTAGAGAAACAAAGATTGCTGTCACCAAGATAATTTCTTGTGGGTTATGTCGACTTGATTATGTTATTTTGATCGCTTAGAAAAAAATGAAGCCTCTCTGTTGGTGGTCTAAATTACGTTTTTATGTCTATATAACTTTCTGTGTTTGCTTTTGAAATTTTTAAATTATCACTAGGGTTAAACGATTGAATATTATTTCACAGTGAATTGTGATCTCTTTTTGATAAGCACTTTAAAATTTTGACGTCTTTGTCAGGCTTTGCCAGAATCAACATTTTAAATGAATTATTTTTTTTTAATAATTTTATTAAATGATAATTGTGTACGTTGGTGCAATCATAGGGCAGAATGTGCTTCATATACAATCAGAAACATTTTGATCGTACTGTGCGAGATAGCCCTCATAGCATTTTCTTAATCACTATATAAAGACATCGATACTCTACATTTAGTAAGTTTCACCAGTAC
>CAUYRH010062087.1:0-23971 GCA_963574655.1 Perodicticus potto
GGTGCCCAGTATTTGGTTTGTTTTTGGAGATGTGTTTTCATGCCACACAAACCCCGGTGTCACATAATCCCCCCTTTAAAAAAAAAAAAAAAAAAAAAAAAAAAAAAAAAAAAAAAAAAAAAAAGAATTAAATTTACAAACTAAAAAATACATGTGAGTCTCTCAACAGCAGAAAAAAGCATCAATGATCTTGACTACAGGATATTTTAAAACATACAGTCAGAAGAAAAAAAAAAGAATAAAAGGAACAGAAAAAAGAATGAGAGGATCTAGAAAATTCCTCAAAATTGAAAATCTAAGAGTTATTGGAAATAAAGTCGAGGTGAAGAAAGAGTAGGGGTAGAAAACTTATTGAAAGAAATAATAACAGAAATGTTCAAACCTTGAGAAGGTTATCAACATTCAGATGCAAGAAGGTCATTTTCATAGAACCTTGAGTAGATTTAACCCAACAAGACTACTTCAAGGCATTGATATAATAATTCAGCTCCCAAAGGTCGAAGGGAAGCAAGAAATAAGAAAACAAACAAACAAAAAAAAACCTTCCATTCTACATGTGAATAAGATGACATACAAATCTGTGCAGGAAAGATACACTCTTCAACAGGTGGGAGTGGCACAACTGGGTAAGCATCTCGGTACAAATAAAAAAATAAAAACATAGCCGGGCATTGTGGTGGACACCTGTAGTCCCAGCTACTTGGGAGGCGGAGGCAAGAAAATCGCCTAAGCCCAGGAGTTGGAGGTTGCTGTGAGCTGTGACATCACAGCACTCTACTGAGGGTGATAAAGTGAGACTCTGTCTCTAAATAAATAAATAAAATATAAAAAAAAAGACTCATAACTCACACTACACAACAGCAGCACTTACGGATGAATCCAACATTTTAATGAATACAAAAACATGGAAGAACTGGACAAAAGTATGGTGGAGTTTTGAGTTTATTTATTTATTTTTTAATGTTTGAATATTTGTTTCTGGAGGATCGTTATTTTGCCAGAAATTGGAAATTAGGAAAAAATAAATCAGAAATCAGAAACTAAGAAAAAAGTTTTCCAGCATAGAGAAATACTCCATAAAGGCAAAATTAAAATTTGAAAGCTGGGAAGTATTTATCAGTAGTATCAAATCATCTTTCTTTTTCTTCGGAAGATTTTTGAAGTTAATACCATAAAAGACCTAACAAAACCAGAAAAAGATTGAAAAAATTCATACTGCTGAAAACAACCTCACAAATTTTAATATAATGCATTAAAAATAAAAAAATAAAAATCTTTACAATAGGAAATGGTTGAATAAAACACCTTGGGTATGCAGCCGGAAAGCTTAGCTAGACTTTATGTTGGCAAGGCCTGGCGTAAACAGCGCTTTACCTGCATTACTGCTGTTGTTCATGTACAGTACAAGCCCATTAGGAGAACAACTTAGGGTATTTACTAAAATTGCAAATGCATGTTTTCACTTTTTATAGGATGTAGAATGTTGCAAGGAACATAGCTCAAATCCTATTGATGAGAATAAAGCAAATAACTTTCTTCCCTCTCCTTTACACTAACAGCACTGGCCCCTGCCTATTCCTTGGACATCTCAGTACAGCCCCGCTATAGGAATATGTGTGAGGTTTATAAGGGATTTTCTTAATAGTATGACTTTTCTTCTTGCAAATATTCTACCTGTTCACATGTCATTTTCAAACTGAAGCATGTTCTGAGTATAGCAGTACATTTTTATTTCTTTAATCATAGAAGAGAGAGAGAAATGACTTCTATAAGCAAAAAATCAAGGCAAAACAAAATATCTGAGTACAGTCTATTTAAACTGAACAAAAGAAGGATTTTCAGAACAGTTTAGGTTTCTTAAAGAGAATCCTCAGTAGAGCTAATGAAACAGTGCAAATTTCCCATGAATTTAAGATACGTCATACTCTACATCACAGTTCAAATCGCTGTCCATTTCTTGGTGAAGAGGGAGAGCTATGAAAATCTATTTTCCTCCTTGTGCTTTGGATTTCTACATTATTGACTTTTCATTTTATTGAAACAGTAAGACAAGAGAGGCACTGAATTCCTAGATGATAATTATACTTTTTTTTCCCCAAAAGAGTGAGTGGCTTTTTAAAGCCCAGAAATGAAATATTAGTTGCAAGCATTGAAACACCTTATTGCTTTTGAAAACGGGAAATCTTATGTGACAAAAAGAATAAAACTAGTTTAAAGTCTGAAACGTTGCCCACCAAATATACCACAGCACACATACCATTCGAAGTACCTTTTTTTCTTTTGTACTGTGGAATCACCGGCAAATTGCAAGCTCGGAGGCCATTTGTACTCCCCAGGAAAAGCTTTCAGGGAGAGTCTGCAGCTTCTGAAGCCTATAACTAAAGTTACTTTTCCCTTGACCCTTCGCACCTAAACAGGGTTCCCAAGAAGAAGATAAAGCCAGAAAATTCTTTTGATTGCTCTGTTGCAGCCATATTAAGAGCAAAAGACAAAAAGCAACAACAAAAAGAAACCATTCTGGAATGCTTTGCAACTAAATAGAAATTTTACAAGTTTTGGCCACAAAAGGAATATCTTGGCTTTTGTTTGCTTTGATTAATAGTTAATTATAAAAAAAGTTAGTGCTACCCGGAGATAGAAATATACTGAGATACAGCAATAATATTGAAAAATGTACTTACTATTTTGAATCGACAAATAATAATCGTATGTATTTATGGGTATGTATGGATGTGTTTATGATAGAGACACATAATATGGAATAATTAAATCAAGCTAATTAACATGTCCATGACCTCAGACGTTTTTATGGTGAGAAATATTTGGTTCAATTGCAATATTAGAAGAAGGACAGAATAATGTTCAGGTGTGTTTTTTCATAAGAGCCCATGGAGAAAATGGTGCTCCTTGGAAAAAACGTAACCAAATTGCATCACTTAGAAAGCCATTGGGTTCCGGTTCAGAATACCTTTCTGAAACAGGAGTGTTACACAAGGAAAATCTATTATCTCCCGTGGAAGGAGACGTCCAAGGGAAATAAGAGACCGAGTGACTTATTTTGTGTTCCCTGCCTTCTTGTCTTAGTTCTTACTTAAATACAGTGTGTCCTAGTCGTCGTTCAGATACAAATTTGCAGGTATTAATTCCTAAGCCTAAATTTCATAGAAAGTGTGGAAGACAGGCATATCCATGAGTAGGTTCTTAGGAAAAAATAAAAATTTATTGTGCTGAAGCAGTAGAAACCAAAAGCGCAAGAAAAAAATTTCTAGAATCCCACCAAAACTCCTTCTGCTTTCCCCAAATTGAGACTCAAGGACATTCCTGCGCCACCTCCTGGCGAGCCGATGAAACTTCTCTAATTGTCCCACCCTGCCCTTTCTCTGAGTTCAAACATGCATTTTATATCCTGAGTTGAATTGTTCTGTGGAGTGGACTCCTAATTTTATTAAGAGAAAATAAAAGAGACAGTCTTCCAACTCTTCCTAAATACTTCCAGAGCTTATAGGATCTGTAATTAAAACATTTAAAACTTCCCCAATACTTTCTGTTCTATGATATTGAATGATGCGGAGAAAGTTAACAGAAAACTGCATATGAGTATTCGGGTATCCACATTAAAGGTGAGGTTTTCTTACTGTTATAGACGTCTGTAGTGACTTTAAGCTCTTATGTATTTTATGAAAATGTGAGAAAAAGTTATGCTCAGGACCTAGACTCAGTTAAGAACCAGGAATACAATCAGTGCTATGAAACTTTGGCTAAAATAAATTTAAAGCCAAGTTGGAATGATAAACGTAGAGTTTAACAAAGTTATAAACAGCAAGAAAATAAAGAGTGATTAAATCATTTCTCTCTACTGACACAGCATTTCAAAAATAGCTATTTTGAAAGCTCAAATTTTTAATATTCAATTTGAAAGCATACTCACTACTTTCTGTCTCCATTACAATGTTTTATTTTTTCACATTATCTATAAATATCATAAATCTTACTAATTCATATTTGATATCAGTTTTCACCTTCAGAATATAGGCTTGATTTTTCTCTACTTTATTAACTCCCATATACTACCAGGGAGTTATCACTCAATAAATAATTTTGGGTGGCAGTGCCTATGGCTCACAGGAGTAGGGCGCTGGCCCCATATGCCAGAGGTGGCAGGTTCAAACCCAGCCCCGGCCAAAAAAAGCCAAAAAGCAAAATAATAAATAAATAAATAATTTTTGTTGGAAATATACTTTAATTTGGTTTGCACAAATGAGATGATAGTAAGATAATTTATCTGGTAAGTGCTTTTTGGTTTCTAGTTAAAAATCTTGTACAGATACATACATGTATGTGTGTTGGAATTTGAATTCACGTATGGTGAATATTTTACCTTAGCAAAAACAACATGTGACATGACAATATACCTGTATTATGTAACATTCATATTTTTCAGCTGCATACTATTTTATCCAATGATGTCCTAGAACAGATTATCTTCAAACTTAAAACTGAATGGATGGATTAAAGAGCAGGTTAGAAAGAGCTGAATGGAAAGTTAGTGAATTACAAACTAGAAATTTGAATTCTGAATTCAAATTGAATTTTCTTGAATGAACTCACAGAGAGAAAAGATATGACAGAAACGACGACAACAAAAATTCTCAAGAAACATAGATGATGCTGTGAGAAATTATACCACGCAACCTATCAGAGGCCAAGGAGGACAGAAGCGAGCAGAGAGAGACGAAAGTATCTGAATTGATAAAGGCTAAAAATCATCTCGAAGGGAACACAGTCAAAGGTGTATTAAATAAAAATCAATTATACCAAGTAGTTTGTCTACATACAAAGAAGCCCAGTAACCCATTCAAATATATATTGAGTAAAAAGGGGAGGTTATTTTAAAGTTGCAAGGATTTCTCACAAAACCTACAGGAAAGATAAAAAGAAGGCTGCATCACTATATGAAGACATTTGTATTCTGCATTTAGTAAGTTTCACTTGTACCCTTCTAAGATGCACTGTAGGTGTGACCCCACCAATTACCCTCCCTCCACCCATTCTCCGCCCTTCCCTCCCAACCCCTTCCTTGCGCTTTCCCCCATATTCTTGTGCTATAATTGGGTACACAATTAGTATTTAATAAAAATAAAAAAATAAGAAAAAAGAAGGCTGCAGGCTCAAAAATGGATTGGAACCTGGAATGAGACCCTCAGGCCAGCCAGGTGGTCTGTCTACCGTCTTTCCTCTCTTGTTTTCTTCCTTCTTAGTGATATTTATGCACCTGGCATAGAAAAGCAATAAATAAATATTTGTTTAGTGAGAAAAAAGAGGCTTGCTATTTATATTGCAGTATATATTCACCTAGAGAAGGTATTTAATAATAAATATACTATAAAATAAATTATGCTAAATGATATGAAAAATAAATATACATTAAATTTTTGTTAGTCATAAATATGATTATTAAAATAATTATTTTGATTTAATAATAGTATATAACAATGCAAAAAGGAACCATAAATGCAGTAATAGTAAAGAAGGGAATACTGGGAATATACGTTAAGCTCCCAATATATATTATGTGTTTTTTTACTAATCATTCCAATTTAGAAAAAAAAAAATCTATTCATGTGCTGTGGTCATGTAAGTAGCAATGTCTCAGCTACTATTATATCTCAAAAACCATTATGTCTAAAAATGCATTTTATAAAATTTTTTTTATTGTTTATTTCAAATCATCTGAATGTTTTATGACTATTGAAAAGTATTTAAATAAACATCACTCAATTTGTGGTGTCACATTTTTTCCAAATCAGGCAACTTTTAAAATGCCTTCACAGTGTAAAGAATATGTACCTGCAGGTGTATCCTATTCTTCTGATCACATCTCCTGACCTCTATCTGTAACCAGTGTGCACCCTTGTGGATATCTTTTTCCTCCATTCTTGATGGTTATCTAAGAGTTTGTTTTCATTGTTCTGCTTTTCTTTTCTTTAGTTTTTAGAGAGAGAGTCTCCCTTTGTCACCTTTGATAGAGGGCTGTGGTGTCACAGCTCACAGCAACCTCCAGCTCTCGGGCTTAGGTGATTCTCTTGCCTCAGCCTCCCAAGTAGCTGGAACCACAGGTGCCTGCCACAACACCGGCTATTTTTTTTTGCAGTTTGCCTGGGGCTGAGTTTGAACCCGCCACCCTCGGTATATGGGGCCAGCGCCCTGCCCACTGAGCCACAGGAAGCTTCTACCTGGAACTATTCTGTTAGGTTTGTTTTGGAGACACTGTATGCTGTTGCGAGGAAGTCTGGTGAAGGGGCCCCTGTTGTACAAAAAGGAAATTCGCAAACTGAGTTTAAGAGGTTGTGTTTGAACTTACGCTACCTCTGTCTTTGGTGAGGCCTGTGAACTCTCTGCCATTACTGTCTGTACAAATGCACCCTCGTGCCGGTGGTCAGCAGAACACATAGTGACGTCTGCAGGGCCTGGTCTATTGCCACATCTGGTTATTTTATTTATTTTATTAAATTTAGCCAATCACATAGTACGTTTTTTCTTTCTTCCTACCTTCTTCCTAGAAACCCCAAGCTGGGGATAGTTTTGTTGTTGTTATTGTTGTTTGTTTGAATGTACTGCTAAATGTAGAAGAGATAAACTAATAATAATGATAATGATAATGTGTCTGTCTTCTCTCTCCCCCACTAGTTCTTACTGGGTGCCATATGTTGTATCAATGAAATCATGAAGATGTTTTCTGTTTTCTTTTGTCCTCACTGTCTATCCAATCTTCTCCTAGGATGAAGCAGAGACAAGTGATTTATTGGGTTCTTCACAAGGCTGTCAGTCACCCTCTTCAATAGCACATGGTGCCCAAGACCTGAAGAAATATTTACCCATATTCAGAATCCACTGTCAAATTAAATAAAATTTCACTACAATATATTGGGCAAATGATCCTTACTGCAATATATCGACAAATGATATGTGGTTTGGGATCTATATTCTATTTTAATCAAATGCGAATGTTTTTATAGTTTAATTATTGTACACCTGTGTGTTATGCTATTTTTAACTTTAACGTTAAATGAAATAAATGGTATTAATTTAGATCAATGCAATTGATGACCTACTAAAAGGGCAAATCAAAAAAAAAGTCTATTTGATTTATATGCTGCTACTAACAAGAGAGATAAGCATTTTAGTGTAAGGCTCATTTTTGTTCCCAACATCCCCGATAGCACATCCATGGATGCCTTGGTGTAACCATCTGTTTTAGAACCCATTTGAGTCCACATGACACCTATTACTTAGATTTATAAGACAGGTAATATTTAGCCAAATGAGTGTTTTAACATCATTTATAATTAACTGCTGGGTGTAATAACAAATAGGAACAGCAGCTGCAACAAAACTCCGATTAGGCAGTCAAAATCAGAAATAATTCAAATTTATTGAAGGCCCCAAACTCGTCTTCAAGCTATGGAATAACATCTCAGTAATAATTCCACTAGGTACTGCACAATAATATCCTGAAGTTTTGCACAGGGACATAATTCTTCTAAAAATGAGCCTTTATCCAAAATAAACCTTGATAATTCTTGAAGATTCAAGGTG
Source organism: Perodicticus potto (assembly GCA_963574655.1). Taxonomy (NCBI): domain Eukaryota; kingdom Metazoa; phylum Chordata; class Mammalia; order Primates; family Lorisidae; genus Perodicticus; species Perodicticus potto. Next base: position 7,597 of record CAUYRH010062087.1, read on the forward strand.
AGATTTGAATTGTGAATTTTATTTACCTGTAGATTGAATACAGAATTCACATTATGAACTCTCTTCAATCATTTTCGTTCTGAAACATTTCTAATGCTCTTTTTTTCCCCCTTTTAGATCCTTAATAATGACAAAAATCATGTCCCTAAAAAATCAAAACAAAACAAAAATTATCTCCTATTCTGGACAGGAATGTGCAGCTGTCAATCATGACATTCTACTTTTTTGAAACAATAAATTTGGGTTTGTAAAAATCACACCATATCATAAAAAAATTCAACATTTTCAGCAATAAACATTAGTAGCAATATGATGGTAAGGTTAATAGTAGACACTCATGTTTGTTTTGCGTTTACTTCTTACAAGGCATTTTAATAGGAATTTAATGTGTCATTTAATCCTAATAACCTTTTACATTTATAATATTACTTCATTTTCATACGCAAACCAACAGAATTTTGAAGTTATTCTAAATTCATTGTCCAAGAGGGAAAGAATTCATGTCAAGAACATTTGGAGGAATATTTCAATGTTTTCTTTTTCTACTTCCTTAGAGCCAGTGATTTTGTGTCCCCCCCAATCCTACCCTCAGGAGGTAAAGGTTGTTATGAGTTGCAACCATGGTAGGTAGTTACAGTATGTTTTTAATGACCAAGCTATTTCCCTTCCCCTCCATTGGAAGAATTCGGCTCTGATACTACTTGGGCCTAACAAAACTGACGGCAACAAAGGTGTTTATAGTTGAGTCTTTGAAATGCAACTGACAGGGACTTACCAAACATCCATTCAATGGGAGGAGAAGGTATTGATTTAGGTTAACAGATAGTTTCAAGAATGGGGCATAGGTGCATTGGACCTCAAAATAGAAAATGAGGAAAAGTTATTTATCTTTTTCTCTGTTGTCTCTTTACCTTTCCACATATGTTCATTAAACTCTCATTTTATTCTGAATCTATATTTGGTGGCAAGCTGGTTATAACAGAAAGACTTTGTAACATAATGCCAGCTTCATGTCCAGTGCGAGAAAGTACTAGCCTTCCTTTCAGAAATTGCATTCTGTTTAATCGACTCATGGTTTTGCCTTCCATAGCCTAAACTATTAGAGTGGCCAAAAATCTGGGTTATGAAGAACAGTTTAGATCAATCAGGACCAACAGACACCTGCAGCTTCAGTTTGGTACACACTGCTTAATAACGTGAGTGTAGTGATGTTGAGAACCAAGTGTATGGGGGCATATTATTTTACTAAAAGAACTTTGTTTCCCTGCTAGTGAGATTATTACAAGAATAGCATTACTAGCATCTTCTGCCTCGGGGGTGCTTATTTTGTTCTAAGCACTGACATAGGCATGTTGTGTAGGTCCATGTACAAAGTGCAGCTCTATCAGATGGTTTATTGTTACTCCTTTTCCACAGATGGAGACATTGGGACAATGAGACATGGGAAACACAATTAACTTGCTTGACACACGTTTGATATTAGAGACAATGAGGATTCAAAGCCAAAGTTCTATTCCAAAAGTTGATGCTTAGCCACAAAAGTATACTGTCTTTCTGCAATGGACACAAAATCCCAGTAAATGAAAGAGATGGATGCAACTAATTATTTGACTAAGTGCCAAAACAGCTAAATACCTTAATAAGTAAATACAGCCAAAAAGGATGTAAATATGTATAGTACTCTAACAGAGTAATTAACTTTGAGATGAATGATACAACAAAAATAGCAGAAATAAAAATAGTAACTTTAATATAGACCCTAAACATAATAAACATACAACTCAATTTTACCTCATTGTGTCAATAGGGAGAAAACAAAGTTTTTGATGACTCCTTCTCTGGTCTTATTATAGATGTTCTAAGAAGTAAAGTAAAAAAAATAATAAATACCCACATAAAGGTATTAAAACACAGTTTTCAATCAGATAACATTTTTTGTTTGTTTGTTTGTTTGTGTTTTGAGACAGGGTCTCATTCTGTTGCCTTGGTGAAAGGGCAGTGACATCATCATAGCCCACTGCACCCCAGACTCCTGGACTCAAGTCATCCTCCTGCCTCAGCCTCCCAGGTAGCTGGAACTACAGGAATGTGCCACCACGTTCAGAAACAAAGTTCTAACTTTCTTTTATTATTGTAGAGACGGAGTTCATGCTATGTTAATGAGGCTAATTGTGAACTCCTGGCCTGTAGCAATTCTCCTGTCTTAGAATCTCAGTGTGCTGAATAACACAGTTTTGTAAGAAAATACATATATATTATTACAAGTGATAGTTTTCATTGGCTCATACCTATAAATGCATCAATATAAAATAAATTACGTGTCTGCATAAAAACAAAACAGAAATTTAAATTATAAATTTATTTAGTAAGTTAATATAGTTAATATGAAAACTATATTAAAAATCTATTTTAAATAATAAAACTAAAACTAAATAAAACTATATTAACTTACTAAATAAAAATGAAGTAATTTTAACAGCGACAAATAAACATTGTAATGATTTATAATATTAGAGAAAATAAGGTGGGAGGTGGAATATCAATAAAAATGTGAAATCTGACACAAAATATTTTAGAATATGATTAGGAAAATATATTTTGGTCTCATATCTTAATCTATTTTAATATTTATAGTTTTCTTTTTTTCCTTCTTTCTGCAACATACTGAATAATTTTTTTGAACTATTTTCAATTTCACTCATTTTTCTTTAACTCCTCCCTGCTCTGACCTTTTATTGAGACTCTCTAATGGAATTTTTAACTTACTTACTGTGCTTTTCAAACTCCATCGCCTCTATCTGGTTCCTTTTATAAGCTCTGTAGTGTCACTCATCCATCAAGAAAGTATTTAAAGAAAAAGTTAATCATAACCAAACTCCATGAATAAGTGAATGAATCAATATTTGTGTGAGAACATGAGTGAACAAATGTATCACTGAATAATGACTTAAAAGAATTAGAACCACGGTGCACTTTTCAACTATTTATTCTCTGTCAGTACTTTATAATAACCTAAGCGGGAGAGGAGGAGTGTACATTTTAATTGTATATTTCTAACCCAAAGAGATCTTATGATACAAAAAAATCTATAAAATTTCGTATTCTCTAGAAAGAACTGTGACAAAGAAAATGTATTAAACCAGACAAAGCTCAGTCTCAAGTAGAAAGATCTGGGAGGGTAACACATTTTTTCTTTTTTTTGCAGTTTTTGGTTGGGGCTGAATTTAAACCTGCCACCTCCAGCATAAGGGGCCGTCACCCTACTCCTTTGAGCCACAGGCGCTGCCCAGTACATTTTAACAGTTTCCATTGATTGGTAAGGCTGATCGGCCTCACAAGAAATACTAGAATTTCAGCCTGTGATGAAAGGATCCCAGAAGTTAGCGTAAATCCAATGAAGAATCATGACCACCAGTGAAAATAACTGCAGGTGTTTGAAACTAGTATACCAGTATTTTGTCTGTATGCATTATTATGTTACTTGCTTATTAATAATTACAAAACTTTGCTCATAGGCTTGTGTACCCATAGAAGGTTGTAATCTGTGTAACAATGATAATCCAAAGGCAGAAAGCCAGGGCATATATTGGAGTGAATCTCTGTAGTGTATTGAAATTAAATTAATATTAACTTATATTGTTTTTCAATTATGATGTATGTTCATTTTTTAACCTGTATCCTAACAGGTAGGATGGTAATATATGTAATACATTGTAATATGTTGCCAGCTCCCCTAAGTCCTTGTGGAGATATAAAAGCACAGAATTATAATATGATACAGCAAATGCCAAGATAAATGTGTTTTCCGATCCGGGGAAGCCTCCTTAGGAGTTTCCCTCATCTCCACCAACAGTGTCTGACAGACTTGGTAATTTTTGCCACATGCTTTGGAAATGGAGTCTCGGATGGTGTTTCAGGGGGCATATTCGGGACCGTAAAGTTTGTCTCCTGGAGATAATTGTAGGTTTTGTTCCCTATAGGCACAGTGTAATAAGTCTGTTCCTTCTCCTTGTCCCAAAATATTTCAATTAAGTAACCCTGAGAATATACACACATTCAGCAGGTGGGGACACTTAGTTTACAGCTGTAGTTGCCACCCCAGCCTAAATAAATGGTGTTTATATCACCCAGATTTCCCCCACCGACAGAGCCAGGCACCTGCACCCTTGGCGTTGTGTTCCCCTCATAATTCGTAGCATGTGTTCAGTGAGTATAGTGCAGAGTGTCATGTGAGGCAGAGACGGCCTACAAAAATCTCATTAACCAACACTTGAATTCATAACTAGGCGTGCCTGTGGCACAGACATCCCAAATTATGCGATTACACTTCCAATTTCACTTAAATTAAATGGAGAGCATATTCATTTTTTTCCCAAAGCGAATCATCTCTGATAGAAGATTAATTTATTTTGTTGCAATAGTATTGAGAAAATGGTGTGACGGGTTAAATATCCTGATTTCCTGGGCCTTCTTTCGATTGTATATGTCCCTATTTATTGAACAGACTCACCACCCGAGTAAAGAGGCAGAGAGAAACAGTTTGAATAATCAGCCGCCTTATCTGGGAAATATTCATCTGAGTAAGTTTGAGATTTGCTTCAAGACAGGTTAAGGGTAAAGTTGGAAAGTTTAATTCCAAATTACGTTAAAGATACAAACAGAATTTTAAGACATCGCAAGGCAGAGTATTGCACTTTTGTCATTCTTAGAATATTATTCTTTTGTGTTCGTTTTCTTTAAATTGTTTTTAATCTTGATAGTTGTAAATATGCATAACATACAATTTACCCAGAGTTCTATGGACGAGCACTGGTGATAGTGCATAACAGTATGAACGTCCATTCTTAATGCCCCTGAACTGCACACTTAGAATATTAGCCTTGATTGTGTCTTGCTCTGAGATTTGACATCACTATAAAAATTTGGAGGCAAAAATTGAGATGACAATGTGGCTGCAAATTGATACAATAATTTGCCTGCCAAAATACCAAAGCTACATTGTTTGGTATTAAGAAGAAAGCATATTTGCTATTTGCATAAAACCGTTAAGCATTTTGTCAACATTAACATCTAATGATTTTTATCATATTTGTATTATAATATATTTTCAATGTAAATTTTTAAGTTGTAGGAAACAGTATCAAAAATATTCCAGGGGTACGGACGATAGTGTTATTAGTCTGAATGTCGACCCTTAACAAAACCTTTCCTTTCTGCTCACCCCTTTAGGACCTGGTGTTTCAGTGACAATGAAAAAAATCAGCCCTTTTTCCAGTAAGTAGACCCCACAGTGGTATTGATTTTTGGAAATCGTCCCTTGTCAATCATGTCTATGAATGATATTTATCCTGGGTCTGCACCCCCATTTTTGTCATTTCCTAGCAGTGATCAGAGGTAAAAATGCAAAATCAAAGGTCACTCAAAGAATTAGCTGCCATGGGCTGTGTTGGTTCAGGTATAATTTATAGTCTCCCAGTAAAAACCACACAGAGAGAAAACAAGCCCACAGCACAAGTAACAGATCAGATTATTTTAACTTTGTCCTTCATTAGCACAGTTCTGGGAAATCTTCACGAGATGCTTTCCTTTAACCAAAGATTTCCACCACTGAATTCAATACATTCCTATTGGTAATCTCATACATGCTCCAGAAATATTCTCCCGTCTTCCTCCCAAATCTGTACGTGAACCTGGTGCTCCTTGTCATCTGTACGACACAACAACTTCAGTGTGCAGTTCTGATACACAGCGTTTCTTTACCATTGACTTTTTCCTGCTTCATATTGAGGCTTGATTCATCCCTGTTCAAGTCAGAATGAATTAGCTCCCACGAGATTGTGAATTGTGCAAAGTCTAGACTCCCCCATTCATATTCCAGCACCTATCAAGAGGTTCTTCACATCTTTCACCTCTTGTTAAACATTAGCTGGCATAGGCAGTGATTTATTATTTCTTTGTGTTCTCGACACCTTATAAAACTTGGGGACAGTTTTTTATTTATTATTCACTTTTTGTCTTGACAGAACTCTGACACATTTCCTTGCAGAAACAGTAGGATGAGGACCAGACGCTAGCATCATACAGTTTGTTCTCTGGTACTGACCACTGATAGAGGCGAGTTTAACCCATGTTTCTGGTCATGGGGACTCCCTTCTCGGGCTTTTCATGCAAATGTGTGTGTAGCTATCTGCTCTAAAATTTCAGCAGAATTGCTGACACAGTCCTTTGATGAATAGCATTCGTACTAGATTAGTCAAAGGTCAAAGGCAGAATAAAATATTGAATATACGTATTACACTAGAAATACTTCTCTGTGGAAACATTTTCGAAGATTAGACAGGAAGACACTGAGGCTGCTGACTCTTACTCCACAGACCTTTCCAACGATGTTTTTTACTTTATCCTGTTCCCTGACATCTTTGGTTACCATCTCTCTGTGTTTTTCTTTGCCTCCCAAACACACTACTTTCTAGATTTTTGAGCTGTATCTTATCTGGTCACCTCCATGCCTTGCACCTGGATTCTCCTGTCTCACAAATCTTAAAGGCACGACTGTGTTTCCACATAGGATACAAATTGTTATGTTATCCAAGGTCAAGGACAGCATTGACCTCTTTTTAACAACAGGTTAGGGGACACAGTGGTATTTACTATTACACAACTGAATTAGTATGGAAATAAGTAGGTGGATATAGTCAGGGATATATACATAGACTGAAAAGAGTATAGCTGGAAGTAAGTTATATACACTTAAAACACTTGAATCAGTACTAGACTTTAGCCTGCTTTATGAAATGTCATGGGAAGTTAGAAACCCCATTTATGCAGGAGTTACAAAAATATATTTTTATAGAAGGCAAACATAAAGGAATGCCCTCATTTAACTTTTCTCACTTTTATTTTGAATGTCTTAATTGCAGCCATTTCCTTTGAAAATGTATTTTTGGTTCGTATTATTCTAATCACCTGTTTTAAAATTATTTCAGTAAAATATTTAGTGAATGAATTCTGGCTCCAGATTATGACTTAGCTACTGTTCTTCGGCTATGTACATCTCCAAGTACTGAATTCCTGCTTCCCTTTAATTTACTCCCTGCCCTGTCACTCAAGCCCAGCAGCTCTGCCTCAGCTCATTTTACACTCTGCCCTACGTAAAGCCTGATGCCACATCTGCAAAACTCAAGTGACTGGATGTCACTTCACCTCAATTATCTTTCCTGGCTTTCTCCCCTGCGAAAAGGGAAAGCAAAGGATACCTGATCAAACACTTACACCTCAGGTACAAAGGGACCGGTTTGGCTCCAATGTCACCACGACTCTGGCAGGTGAAGTGACATACAGAGATGCACAGGTGCTGTGCTGGAGGAGGAATATTTGAGCTCCCCGTTCCAGAGGCAATATGCGGCCTTAGGGGTTTAATGATGCCCCCAAAGTCAGTAATTCCTAATCCTCTGAATATTAAAGACTCGGAAACCAGTTAGAGTCCTCTTTCCTTCTACCTTCTATTAATGCAATTTGTGACAATAAGCACAGTTTATGGTAAAATAACTTCGCAGCCGGATGGGCCTGATAAAATAATTGTGTATTTTGATAGTGATTTCTCCATCTGGCCCATTTCACAGATGGGTGAGACAAAGTACAGGTAGCTCATTTGGACTATGTAACTTATAGTTGGCCGTGGCCTACACCTTATTAAATGGAAATGTTCTTATCACCTAATATTTCCCCAAAAAGTTAAGAGGTTTTGGACAGAGGAGAGTTCCTTTTAAGGTGTCAATGAATATACAATTTTGATACACATCCTGGGATTAATGTCTAGCTTGTGTTGAAGAGCAAACTCTTAACTACCGATGAGATTTACATGTCATGAAGGGTCAAAGCATCAGTACTTTATTTTATTGTCATGGTGTCTGTCATATTTAAGGATCTTGGGAATTTATTTTTAAATTATTTTCAAGGCAAATATGTTCAAGATAGGGGAGGAAAGAGGATGACATGAAGTAAGCCTCGAATAACTATAAAACTGGCATTCCAACAGGGTGCCTCGTATATTATATAAGAAGCTGTACATTTTGTTAGAATGTCTTGAGGAAAGCCAATATTCTTAAGAAAACCTCAAACTCTGTCTTTTAATGTTACAGCTAACTATGCTAAGCTAAAAAGAATAGTAGAATACATTTCATCTGTACAACATGCATTTTTTGCAAGACTTTGAGGCAACCCCAATCTATAATCCTCTAAAAGAAAATGAGGGGATGACTTGCACGCTACATTTCTACTGCTTGCTGTTTCTGAACATGACACAAATTTTGATATCAGCATTTTGAAGCTGTTATTTATTACAGCTTAGGGAATGTGCCCTCCTGTCTGTGTACTGTCTGGAGCTGAGCCAGCTGATGAGGAGGTGTTATGCAATTTAAAATAGCCTAAGGAAGCCTCCTGGCAAACCTTGCACCTCATTCTGTGTGTATGTGTGTGTGTTTCTCATTATATTGTATTTGTGAAAAATGTGCATTAAAACTTAGTTAGATAGAGTTATATGTTGGAGTGAAGCAAAGCGTCATGATAGTTGCACATGGTTCTGAAGACTGAGCTCTTCTCAGATAGCTAATGATAGTTATTTTCCTGTCGTGTCTTCTCTGCAGGAAAATATTAATCTCAACACGAGCTGCATTCCTTGTTTTGAGGTGGGTAGAATTTACAAAACTCCAGGACAATTAAGTTGCATTGGGAGAAATATCTTGAGTTTGTTTCTCATGAAGAAAGAAAAGAATAAGGAATGAACCCACATCCAGGGGCTGCCTCTTATGTGGAAGTCACTTTTCTGGGCACTGTCTTGCTATATCAAACCTGTCACGAGGAAATGGTCTACACAAATTTTATTAAATTACCCACTCCCTTTAGTCAAATGTAATTTTAAAAAATATGTACCTAATTTTGTAACTACCATGATTAATTCTTCTTTGGTGTCATTCAAACCAACTTCATTGAGAAATACTTCAAAAACAGAATGAGAACAAGTACACAAAAATACCAAGAACTGATGTTTTTCTATTCAAGCTAAGGTCTTCTGTGCCTAAAAATATGCTTAAAACTCTACGCAAATATTTTTAATGAGAATGAAGATATAAATCTTTCTCTCATTCACTTGTTCTCTCTTAATTTGCTATTTCAATAGAATAATAATATGGCTAATGATTTGCTTCTGCTAAGCTTTTTTAAAGCTTAAAATGACATTTGATGGACACACAAATATTAGTTGACACAATAATGCAGCATTTTTTCACAGGGTAAAATATTTAGTGAGAAAAAGCATGCATTGAGGATATGTAAATTGAGTAGACAAAAAGATTGATTAATATTAAGTTAAAATGCATTTTTAGAAAAAGTCAAAATTACTATGTCAGACTCACTTAACATCTGAATTTGTGGTTTTCTTCCTAATTGAAATATCCTATCATAACACCATTGCTGTGAACAACTCAGGTAATTCCTTCAAAGTATGTCCTGATATAATAGCTGAATACAATTTCTCTTTTCATCAGTAGCAATAGTAAATGGTAAACAAAAGCCTTACTTTTTTACTGCAATTAAAACTATTAAATGCCATATTATATCTCTCCAAAGGTAAGTCACCCTGCAGAATAAGCCTGAGGAAATAAAGCAAATCTTGTTCCCTTTATCTGTGGTCAAGCTGCGTCAGGAACATGCTCTGCCCTCTGCCTTAAAGCGAAGGGCTGAGAGATGATAGTTACTATTCTGCTAGAACAGAAATGGACCAAAATGGCCTAATATTTACTATCCAACACTTGCCTTGACATTTGCAATCCTGTTTTGGATTCTCCAGAATTCCAAAGTAGTTCCATGAGGAAGACTCAGGTTGATGCAATCAATGGAGAGACAGATTCCTGGTTCTTCCTGCTTTGCCATCATCTCAGAAGCCTCTTTCAAAATGTCTATCTCTTTTGGGAATCCTTAACATTTTGTGGTTGTTTAGAATTGTTTACTTACCCCAAAATTTTCTTTAATTATAGATAGTGGTCTCTTTTTCTCAGCTCTCAATGGTTAAATATAAAATAAATGTATTTACTTTGTCTTTATTTTAAAGAAGCAAACCTTAAGCTCTTTAATAGAGAGGCTCTTTGTCAGGGATTTTGTAGGTTGTAGAGAAGTTCTAATTGATGACCACGCCCTAGGAAGCCTTGAAATGGGGGCACAAAGGCTGTGTCTGCTGCTGCCTGGGTCCAGATCATTCTCTCTCTCTACACGGCCAGCTTCTTAGCGGAGACAGCTCTCAAAGTACGTGAGCTTTGTAAGTAGCTAATTAATGAAGGGGCATTGAGGGTCAAAGTGCTCAACACTCCTTGGGCTTCACCACTACAAATAAAATGATTTTATTGGAGGAGCACATTTTCTAGAGAATCTTTTCAATGTTTAGAGAGCAAATAAAAAGTTATCATTTATTAATCTAGCTCGAGGTTCTTTCTTTGCCTGTGTCCACCACTGTGGTCATTGCTGGTTGAAGAACCAGGCACTGGTTTCATTCAGGGGTCAGATCCATGAGCGAGGGGGGCAGTGCCTGAAATCTAGTTTCTGAACTAGCATCCATTAGCCTTGAACCCTACATGTCTGAAAAGTATTTCCATTTTCCCCTTCCTTTGCCCTCTTATTCTCATCCCTCCCTCACCTGCTCTCCCCTGCATCTCCTTTCCCAACTTTTCTGTTTTCTTTTCTTTTTATTAACTTTTTATTTTTCTTAAGAAAGTTTCCACATTTAATGTTTAGATTCAATAAGACCTCATATTTATTTGTCTTTTAGACATATTTTATATACTGTATTAATTTAGCATATGATCGCATAACAATATTTCCCAAAAGGATTAAAAAGGAATATATTTAATTTCTTGCTAAGCACTTTTGAGTATTAAGTATGTGTACTGCTTAATGATGGCAGGATTTTAATAATATAGCACAGGCCTTGACCTTCAGGACCGTATCTGTTAACAAATGAAATGAATAAGTTTGTAACTACATAAAATGAGGGAGGTTTTATAACAGAAATAAAAAAAAAGTACATAAAATTCATCTCAGAATATGGAGTGACTCTGTTGGGGGGTCCATGCGACAGGGAACACAGGCAAAAGAATTAGTGATGGTGATGGTAATGCAGCTGCTGATTCTTGCTAGTCCTTGTGTGATACCTGCAGCATGTCTGGCCTCCAAATTTCTTTAAACACACACAGTAAAACACCAGGAGGAATCCAATGTAGGTATCATGTAACAGGTGATTGCCCTCATGCTCCACTTGTTAACCTGCTCCCATCACAATCCTCAAACCATTCTTTCCTCCCACTGCTATATCAAAAAGGACAGACTAAAGTTCATAGCTTCTAAAGAGTGTGTGCAGGTAAGACCTGGAGATACGAGTCTGTACCGGGTGGGGCCTAGAATGGCTGCAAGTCCCAGGCAGCCACTGCACCCAGATTCCTCCCCGAGGATATTTAAGCCAGAGCTGAATGGTCTTCTGGGTTCAGCAAGTCATCCTGGGCAGTCAGTGTGGAGAGGCCCAGCTGGACCCTTACGTCTTATGGGGAGGACCACACAGAGGCCCTGGGTGTTCGCGAATGTCCTTACAGTGTCATTCACACACTATAGTAGACTGGGGCCATGTCACCTTATTTTATTGAATTCTTATGGCAAGCCTTGGAGGTTGTTATGTAATTATCTCTTCTATTTTTATAGAGGATGGAAGAGAGGTGCAGGAAGTTGAATTAGTTGCTTAAGGAGAAATAATGTGATTCCATGAGACAACAGGGTTCAGAATCCATACATTTATAAAAGCCTTTGTGATCATTATAGATTAAAATGCAAAGGATAAAGTGGAGACAGTTTCATGTGAAATACACTATGGGCAATAGAAAACAAGAAGTTACTTAGTCCTTTTTTATTCAAACCAATAATTAATACAAACACAGACTCACAGTCCAGCTGATAATTGGGTATTCAAGCAGAGCTGTCAGGAAGGGTCAATGTTAAGTTGTAAATGCAGGACATTATTTCGTGATGCCTTAAGAGCCATGGGCATCATAATGTCTAGGATGCCTCATGCCAACAACAAGGACCACTGACAATTATTTAAAAGTAAATGCAACATTATGCATGTCAAATAGTAGAAATAAGATTCATGGTTATTAAAAATGGTGAGCTTTTTCTTCCACACTGCAGTTAGCAAATTTTGGACCCCCATGTTCAATTAACTTCTCTGGCAGCTACGTGTTGTGTTGGGGAAGACTGCACACTGGCCCTGAAAGACATAGAAGAAACAAGGAGATTGATCATTGACTCAAATGAAAAATGCCCTGGACCCAACCCCTGGTGGAGTCGCATTGCAGCGCGTCCTCCCTGACTGCTCCCTGCAGCCACACTCCAAAGAGGACCATAGAGGGCGGCTGGCACTGACCTCAGAGAATCAAAAGCCTTTTCATTGTTGGAGAAATGCATCATTTGTTATTAAAACAGTTAAGGAAAAAACTTACAGTTGGTGGCCTTCCCTACTTCCACAGTCCCCGGCCCTGACCAGAAAAAGAATGATCACAAAAGGGAGCAAAATGAAGGGGGACAGGGCGGTGCGCAGAGTCAGGGGAAGGGAGAAGAAATCGAGGTCTCTTTGCTCAGCATCTTACTTGATGCAGGGAACTGGAGCTGCAGCCTGCTGATTCTCATACTGAAAAGATTATGAAGACTCACCTTTATTTTGAGGTTTAAGGGTCAAAGAAAATTATCTTTTTCTTTTCTTTCCTTTTCCTTTTTATTTCTTTATTTTTTTGCTTCCCCCCCCCGGGGGAGGGGGGAGAAGAAACAAAATGTCATTTCATAAAAATTGCTTTGAGTATCATTCTCTTTTTAAATCAAGAATACAATCATTTCCCAGATTCCCACATTTTTCTGATTTCTTCTGAAAGCACCATATAGAACTAACTAAAGGGGGAAATTTTTTAAATGGTTTTTAAAATGCGTATTTACACTGGAGGATGATTTGGTCTGACGTTGGCCCAATACAGAACGCTTTGGACAGTCTGCAGCAACGCTGTAACTTACTTTCAATGAAACCTCGCTACTGGCCCTTCCCACCACTGTCTGAAGGACTGAGATCAGATTAGGCCACAGGGAAGGCTGCTGTGCTTACTTGTCAGCTGCTGGGGTCACTTCTCCCAAGCTCTGCATCTTATCCTGAAGAAACAGAGGGAAGGGCATTACTCACCTAGTATGTACAGAGCTGTTAATTCTGCCCTTCTGATTTCAAGCACTATTTATCATTCCACAGGGTACTATAAGGAGCTAAAATTTCACATGCTTTTTTTCCTCACTTGTCAAATAAGTCATTTCTAATTTTCAAAGGATAACAAGTGGACAATATAGTTTATATAGTTAAAAAAAACATATGGTGAATCAATTGATGAGATTAGATAACAAAATACTTGTTTTATTAATAAATGATAGAATACTTGTTTAAAATTATACTTGCAAGAAAATAAACACAATTAATTATAGGTTTTCATCAAAGTCCTACAAATAATTTATAAGAAAATGCCAACCACCTGCATTTCTTGCAACAATTCAGAGAAAGGTGAAAAAGTCAACATTTTAAATCTGATCTGTTTCCAAATCAATTATAGTTTCTGCCACTGAATTTATTTCTATTATACTAATTTAAGGTAGAATTGTTCATGTAAATCACTTTAATAAAGGAATTAAAAGGCACATTTGAAGGTATTTTTAAATATATTTTTAAAACAAATATTACTGTTAAAAGCAATTACAAAATAATATTCTTCTAAATAGTTGCAAAAAATATACTACACAGCATACTTTGTCATTTGGCCTTTTCTAACAGCTTTAGATTTGATTCTCCTTTTTTCTATGACTTTCTCTTACAGTCATTTTAACTCTTAGCATATTAATAGTTTTATTAAGGAACTCAAGCAAGAGTTTTTTATTTGTTTTTCCCTGTTGGTGGTTTGATTTAATGGTCTACTACAATGTTATAGAATTAGATGTTTATACAGATATCACAATTTTTATTTGAGTAATTTCAAGATAATTTAAAATTATTTTTAATTAGAGAAACTTTCCTATGCTACAATAAAACATTCAAGAATCACCATTTCACAAACATCTCTAACAATTCTAAATGCCATAAGATAATGTCACATGATTTTAATGTAGTATGTATCAGTATAATTTCATGAGGGTTAAGACAAATACATTTCACTTACAAGTCATATAATAGTTCAAAGCTAATATAAAATAAAAATGAAAGCACTTCATCTTAATTAAAGCCAAAGATAATTATCAGGAGATTAAAATTATATTATATATTCAGAAATATATTAATTATATATTTAGAAATAAAAAAATTTCTAAATTTTTCAGATGTGATTTACAGAATTGCTTAAAATAGCATGCAAAAATAGTACTAAATAATAGTACTAAAATAATTAGTACTTCCTAAAGAATGTCCTAACACATTGAGGAGCATTTCAGGTTAGCAGCCAAATTGAAAGTTACAAATTTCTGAAGATCTTTTATGTTAAAATAAAAGTTCAATGAGGTAACAGGTACACTCATTCCCACTCTAGGAAACTTTGGGCCTTTTTATTTTCCTGTTTCCAATGAGAAACTCCTCCGTGTATCACAGAGAATGTAAGGTGTGCCCCACTAAAATGAGGAGATTTAAACCAAGGAATGGCTGGCTTAAATTTTAATTGTTTAATACTGGAAAGTGAATAATTATTGTGTTTACCATGTAACTGAAAACTACTTATACATTTAAATGATTAGCACCAACATTCTAACACTAAACCTTATTTTAAGACTTATTGTATTAATATTTTTGTAGCAACGGTTAGGGAGATGGGCCTGGGAGAAAATAAAGGAGCAGGGCAGGTTGTGTTGCTTTTAAAACTATGTGTTAAGCGATATTTTACATGAAATAATATCTACCCATTTTAAATGTGAAATTCTATGATTTTTAGTAATGTATAGAGTTGGGCAAATGTCATAATTTTGCTTTAAAACATTTCCTTTGGTCCCCAAACTTCTTTCATGCCATTTTATAGGTAATCTGTGCTTTCACCTCCATCATGAGGCAGCTGCCAACCTGTAAATTTGCCTTTTATTGATATTCTGTTTAAATGGATTCACACACTGTCTCTTGTGTTGGTCTTCTGTACTTAGAGGAGTAATTCTGAGGTCTGCCCACATAGGTACCAATACTGTATTCCTATTTATAGCTAAATAGAATTGTATTGTATTGTATAGCATCTTATGTTTATCCATTCACCTGTAGATGGAATTTTACCTTAGTCTAGTTTCAGCGTATTACAAATAAAGTTGCTATGAAACTTTATATACAGATATTCTGTGGACAAATGTGGTAACATCCCTAGCATAGATATTTTTAGAAATGTATAGTATAATTTCAAGGAAGTTCAATTTATCTTTTTTTCTTATTTTTATGTTTTTATTCTTTTTTACTATTTACTGGTTTTCTGTTCAGGCTTCTCTTTCTTCTTGAATCAGGTTTAACCATGGGCATCATCTAGGTCATATTATTTGTTGACATAAAGTTGTGCATAATTTTCCTCACAATAATTTCTATAATTGAATAATAATTTCTGTAGAGTTGATGGGGATTTCTACTCTTGAATATTTTTTCTTTTGTTAATTTGCCTCTTCTCTTTTTTCCTGCCTTTTTTTCTTGGAGACTTTGGCTAAGGTTTGTAACATTAATAGCTCCTTTCCCCATATTCATTTTTAGTGTCATTGTTTTTTTATTTGTTTACCATCATAATATTTGCTGCTCAAATATTTACTATTTTAATTATTCTTCTTTTTGTTTTTTCTCCTAGTTTTCTACTAACAAACTAAACACTATTAATATATTCAGCAAATCTCTGCATGTAATATACATAGATATGCACAGAAGCCTGTATTTAATTCAAATCAAAATACATTTTTTTAATTGTTGTATCATAGCTGAGTACATTAGTGCAATCAAGGGGTGCAATGTGCTGGTTTCATATACAATCTGAAACATTTTCATCAAACGGTTTGACATAGCCATCATGTCATTTTCTTAGTTATTGTATGAAGACTTTTGTATTCTTCATTTAGTAAGTTTTGCCCGAACCCGTCTAAGATGCACCGAAGGTGTAGCCCGACCAACTACCCTCCCTCCACCCATCCTCCCCCCTCCCCTCCCCTCCCTTGCCACTTTCCCCATATTCTTATGCTAAAATTGGGTTATAGCTTTCATATTGAAAGCTATAAATTAGCTGCATAGTATACCCTGAAGACCAAAAATCACATTATA